>VRLP01007422.1:0-21914 GCA_009660295.1 Lophius piscatorius | reverse complement strand
TGCAGTTATGCTGTGTGATTTAAAAAAAAAAAAGCCTTTTGACAATTGTGCACCAAAGGCTCATTCACTGCCAAAGTTGCCTGTGTGGGGAAGAAATGTGGCAAAGGATTTATTCGATAATTATAGACCTTCAAAATTTCAATACCACTTCATGAGGAGCTTGCAGCTTGCATAGCCTAATTCTTATTTTTCCTGATGAATGGATGTTGGTTTTCACTCTGATGTTTTTCATTAACACGATACAACATCCGTTAGCCCTTCCAGGCTGAGAACAATTTGAGGCAGTGCTTGTTGGTCCTGATTTTTCTCAATATTCAACAATAAATCAATTTAAGTAAGCAATTAATTGATAGACTGGTGGTCAGTTATACGTAAATACTGTATTAACAGAGAAAATAACAAATGTAAATCTCTAATTCCATATACCATTTTAAGATGGTTGTTATTACTATTATGTTAATTTTAATAATCTCCAAATTGTTTTGAATCTCACTGCAAAATATCACCGCTTTGTTTTCTTGTTCACCTGACACTATGCTTATTTTATCTATGCTAGCAGCTGGCAATCATGCATCATCCAGTTCAAGGCTGTCATTCTCTGACCACAATGTTTACCATAACTCCAGCCTTAACGCCTCATGCCATGTTGTTGCGGTGAGGTAATTAAGTTGCCAGAGTTTGATTGTTTAGTCATCAGCAGTTAACAAAGAGGCATAAGTCCCCCCCTATACCTTCAACGCACTATATTTATAATGGGTAACAATTACAGCAAGGGCCCTTTAGGTGGGATAGCACTAGTAAAAGCTGCGGGCGCTAATGAAAAGCTATAATCACTCCACCCACAGCAGTTATTAGTTGCAAATTATGGGTCAGTTGAAGGGCTAGCAGTTTCATGCATTAAGATAAATAACACCACAGCTTGTGGCAAGTAGCTACAGTAATTAAATGAGCATATGTACCTCTATTTCCACATGCTTGTAAATACAAATATATATATATATATATATATATATATATATATATATATATAGACAAAAGAAAAAGATATAGAGAAAGACTTTATATATATATATATAAAGTCTTTCTCTATATCTTTTTCTTTTGTCTCCATGTCTCACTCCCTCATCCTGTTGCTTGGCGAGACCGAGTGTGGAATGCTGCATCTCTTTCACAAATTCTTCATTATTGGTGACTCTGTGTCATTTAGTTGTCTGAAGCTAAAGGGGCGAACTAAGGGAAAAGCATGGCCACCATGTTCAAGAGGCCTCTCCACACAAAACTGAAAAGTCAGCAGGCATGCCGCCTCCTTTAATGAGAAGCTTTCCCATCCATCCCAGGCCCCAGGCAGCCTCTACCAGGTGGAATGCTTGGCCTCTGTCACTCATAGCATTGCTGAGGGCTATTATCAATTCATTAGGACTGACCACCTAGCTGTATCAATTAGGGGATAGTTGATATGTCTGTTGTTGTCAGACTCTGTTTGAGAGAGTGCGCTTCTTTTCATTCAGTGCCTACTTGTGGCTTTGTGGGGAGGCAGCGCTGTTGCACTCTTAGTTTGTGAGTGTGATTATGTTGTGCGGGGGGTTTTGGTAATGGAGGGCGATAAGATCAAATAAATGGTGATAAAGGGTTTAACAATGGATTAATAATTGATCAGCAAATTAGGCGAATGATTTTCAACATGAGTAAAATATAGATTTAAAACTGTTTGATTTTCATCCCTGAAATACTAGTCTTTTAGAGGAAGTGGGGGAATTTATGCCATCTGGAGGTAAAATTATGTATTGTTAGAATTTCTTTTGATGACTCTCCTGGTGTCATAGTGAACCTAGAGCTTTGGCTGCATTAAAGTTAAATTCCTCATATCTTATTAAAATGCAGGCCTCTCTCTGTAACAGACTGTTTCAACTGTCATCTGAGGTAAACAGATGAATTGGTATTTCCATAGTTCCACCTGACACACTTCTACCAGTAAATCAGTTATATGATGCCTTGATGAATTAACAGGAACAAGAAATAAACAGCAAGTATGTCAAAATATAAATCAATTTGTGTTAATATTTTGACAGGAATTTGTTTAACGGCCACAGTCCTCTTTGTCTCGTCTGGCTAATATACAATATATCCCCAAAGACTCTACTGTTGTTTGTCGCCAGGTAAGCAAATGTCAGGCAAATTCCCCCTGTTGTTCAGAAGAATGCTTCATCATTTCACACCATGCATTTGAATAAGAGCATCCTCCTTTGCATGCATATCTGACAATTTCGTATGTAAATTCAAATTGCAATGTCCCAAATGTTACACGAGGACAGAGTCACTCCGTGAAAAAACAAATAAGAAATTAATGAGTATATTTTCTCACCTAGGCTTTATTTGCATTAAAAGCTGTGGAGAGTATCATTTGGAGTTGGGATTTGCATGGAACATTGTTTACGTGTCGTACAAAGTTGGTATAGTGCGGTGCAGTGAGTGACCGGGCTGCTTCCAGTGGAGGCCTTTCTCTCTTTGTTTAGGTGGTTTTGTCAAAAATATGCAAGTTAATCTGGGAATCTAAACTGGTCATTTGTCTTGATATGTCATCTCTGTGATGACCTGGTGACCTGTCAGGGTACAACCCACCTCTTCCTCAAGGCCCCTGCCACTCTTTCCATGATAATTTTATAGATAATAAAGGTTGCCATTGTATGTACTGTTAAATGCCTTTTTACATATGATGATAATGATAATGATGATCTCAATGAGTGATATTTTGTGTTTTTTCTTGCCTACGTAATAGGCAATGTGACTAAGTGAGGTATATGAGTTCATCTCATCATGGTTTGGCTTTTAATACATGACACACACTTTTTGTGGTCAACTAACTATAAAAAATATTTGATCACAATAGACATTTTGAGTCTGCAGTGACAACCACTTAGGTAGGTTAATGTAATACACAATCAAAACCTGTCCGTTTGTAGGATGTACCCTGATGAGAACAATACATAAAAAGCAACAAAAGACACACTGATGATAAGTAAGGCCAATTATCACATTTTGCTCATGGTTGGAGGCAACAGCATTAAACCAAGTCACCATTATCTGATAAATGGCTGAATACAACTCTTTCCCCTCCTCTGAAATTGTTTGGCAACCATTACCAAAGCAGTGTAATGCCAATGATAGACGTTGCTGGCCACTTAGCCGTGACAAAGGTGATGTATGGGAGAGAGTCAGTAGGCTGGTGGTGGGGGGCAGTGCACAGGCTTGATCGGGGTCTGTGTTGTTGCCAAACGGGGGATGAGGGTGTATTGGCGTGTAGACAATGAGGCCCAGCCAGCGCTGAAAGGCCCATTCTGCGGATCCCTGTTAGCTGTCTATTATCCACGGTCTCCAGGGGGCTGCTAAATAGAGGGCATGTGTTAGGCAGACATTTATCATGTAATTACAGCACTAGGATCCGTTTCTGATGGTGTGTGATGATTACTAATAATTACTGTGCATTTCACGCCTCCACAGGGCCCAGATGGGGTCCCAGGGCGTCAATACAAAGGCAGGTAGGGAGCCGAATAAAACAGGGGAAGAAATGAGAGGAAAATGTGCCGAAATAGACAAATTTGTCTATAGACAAAACTGAGGAGGGATAGGGTCTCGCCTTAACAATTTAGTGGTGCTCATTAGCTAAATGAATTGAACCATATGTGTCCAATTCCTAATTAATCTGGAAAGGAAAGGAAAGGAAAGGAAAGGAAAGGAGAGGAAAGGAAAGGAAAAGAAAAATAACAAATTGAATACACTTGAAAAATATTGGTCTCTGTATTAAAAAAAAATTCTTATTTCCATTATTTTTTAATCTCCTGAATATGAAGATACATTTTGGCTCGACCTGCGGTATCATAACTTCACCCAAAAGATTTCTTATCAGTAACCGGGAATAAATGAATGAGCTGAGACTTTGAGTTTAAATTATGAGGAAAAACATCCCCTTATGAGAGCAGCCATCTTGCCTCTGTCAGAGTGAGGGTCTTTGTGGTACTGATGCCAATGTGAGTGAAATACAGTGGTTCACAGCCTCATTTCTGCCTCAACAGAAATAAACATATGTAAATCAAACATGTGAAGTGGCCACTGATGTGATTAAGTAAGCAAGCTTTGAGATGGGTTGTGCGCTGGAGAATATCGTATGTGTGTGGGTAAGCAAAAGGACTGAATTGATGTTCCATCCATAAGAGCTGTAATCATGGACTGGAAAGGACTGATAAACGGCATTACAAGTTTTTGTTCTCCTCCAAACTTCAGTGTTCATGTACATGAAAACATTTATCCCTCTAACAAATTTACCTGCACAACAAATGAGGTGGCCCTCTTTTCCATTTTTCTAGGGGCCCAAAGTGAAGACATTAAGGTCTCCACCTGGTCAAGGTGAGCTCAAATGAAACCCACTGACTGGTAGGGTTATACACAAAAGCAATCTGAATCAATATGGTTGGTGAGGGAGGGGGGTTGGTTGGGGAAGATGAGGACAGTCCTGTTTAATAGAAACAAATTGCTCTCCACTTCTCAGTGACACAGATAGCAGACCATTTGTGCCTGCTGGCCTTTGTTGGAAACAACAGAAAGGAAATGTACTCATCCTGGCCAGGGATAAAGTTCGGGGCTTTTTGTTACACGCCAGTTACCTTAGCCTTCATGCCCACCCCCTTGAACAAGCATAACGGTTAAGTAGTTCAGGTGCCTGCTACATTCTGTTAGATTAAAGGTCCCTGCTTCTGGTTCGAGTTGAATTGCCTCAGCTGGAGTTGAAGGGAAAGGAGGGGGGGCGTGACGTTGTTGGACCATGAGGCATGAATAGACATCTTGTGCATGCTCACAGAGGCGAAACGCTTTGGGCCAGCCGGCCAGCCTCTCTTTACACCAGGAACCTGAAAGAAAGTCTGTCGGGTAGATTGGTAAGTAAGGGGGTGCAGGGAGAGGGGGGCACAACCCAACGCACCTTCAGTCCTTTGCTCACTCATTATTTTCACCCCCATTTTCCCTCAGTTAGTAGAAAGAAGTACATTTGTTTTTTGACAAGGACTAGGGCAGGTGGATGGTGGTTAGGGTCTCAACGGCCTTTTAGAAATCTAGAGACATGCATTGCTATTGGCCTTTTGGAAAATGGACATAAAGAAAAAGGACGCAATACACACAGGACATGAGGGAGGGGTCTCTGTAACTGTGCGCCTATGTGCACCTGTGCTGCCCATTCACATACATGGACTGGCAGGAGATGCAGGGTTCAGAGAGTGGAATGAACCTGTGAGGACATGAAGTTAAAGGTGATTGACATCTGACATAAAAGTTTAACTTACACAACGATTATTTTCTGATAGTTGTTTGTCAGATTCCCATAAATTCCACAGCTGTAAAGCCAATTAATCCAGAGACAGCCAACCAGAGATGAATGTTTCACTGTTAAGAGCAGAATCAAATCTAGTGTTGATTTACTTTGCAAGCCACATTTTTGGGTATAAAAAGAAAATTGATATGACATTGGGCCACGCCACTATCTGGATACACACACACAACAGCGATAATAAGGATGAGGATAAGGGATGAGAAAACACATTTTTTCCTGGCCCACATCTGGAGGACTGTTGTTGTAAATAGATGATGCCTGCTTAATGACATCTATACATTGTCCAAAACAGACTATAAACGAGAACGCACTCAGAGTGTGAACCTCCGCTAAGGTACATCACTATCCGAGGTAAACATAATTATGATCAGAATCACTGTGATCGCTTTATTTATGAAAATTTCATGCAGAATTTCATTCAGATTCGTCCATAAATCTATGAGTTACTGTCATCCTCTATATCTACCATAAACTGTAACAAAGTCTCTGTATCTTTCAAACGGTTTGTCTCTCCTCGTCGATGAGCAGACACGTTTCACTTCCACGTCTCTGCAGTTTACTGAGTAAGCAATATCTTTGTTTTTTTATCCTGAATCGACACCAAACCTAAACTAAGTTTCAAGAAGGCACTTTCACAATAAGGTGGCACAGAAGTAGCCGACTTTATATTACTGTAATTTAAATGCTGCAACAAACATAACGCCACCAAAATGTAATCATCTCTAGGATAAATCTCAACATACCTTTTATCCATCGGTCTTTACATAATCATACCATAATCTAACAAACAGACAACAACAAAACAAACCATCCAACCAAGGTAAAAACATAACCTCATTGGCGGTTAAAAAAAAAAAATTCTGGCTCAACCGATGACATCCAGAACGTTCCAATTGCCCAGAAAGTACTTTTTTTCCGACATGATCTGGATGATGTTTTGAACCTGTGCAATCCGTGCAATTACGTGGATTGTTGAATATTGTCACCTGTTCCTGGCCCTCAGTCACATCACAATACAATTACATGTATTGCTTACATGAAAGTAATAAATACAATAAAATTGCATATATCGCAATTTCATTGCAAGTCATTGCAAATCAATTTGTGAGGTGTGTTATTATTTATGTATTTATATTATATTTAATAGACGGCTTATGGCTTATTGCAGTGGGTAAAGCAGTTGTCCCTCAACCAGAAGACAAGGGGTCAAGCCCCACCCCTGACAAAAATACTGTGAGCCCTCAGGGATGGGTTAAATGCAGAGATAAATTTCACAAAGTTTTACTGTATGTATGTACTGTGTAACATGTGATAAATAAAGGAAATATTATTATTTGGAGAAATTTCTTTTACACAGTAGGATGTCATGACAAAACCAGACTATTAGATAAAGCCTATGTGCAATTCTGTGCATGTATTTACGAATGCAAGTGTGTGAATGTACACTAGTGAGTCAACGCGCCTTCTGATGTCATGTTTTATGTGGTTGAAAGTTTAGAATCTGTGCGCACATGTAAACTGTGCACATTGATTGCTCAACTGTGTGTATGGATCGTAAATCCGTGGGTACAAATATAGAGATTAAATTATTTTTTTTTCTATACACACAATGTATAGAAAAAATACAATATTGCAATATTGTATGTCACAATATTGCAATCACACAAACTCTTAAAATGGATTCTCATTCCAGCTAAGGCTTTCATATCATCCTGAGATGGGTTTACCGTAGTGAAGTATGAACATGTCTGACAGCGAACTCTTTCCCAAGATATGAGGTCAAGTACAAAGGTCAAAGGTGAAGGCTGACAGACAGAATTAAATTGCATTCTACAGGGAAATACAACAAAAAATATTAGAAGTGAAAGTATGCTTTGGTAGGATCAGACTTTTTATGGTTCCAACTTAAATCAGAGCACTGCTAAATCAAATGATCCATCCTACCCTTTATTAAACAAATTGAAAATGTTTTAATTGGGTACATCATAAACCAAATGATTAAAAGTTTTTTCCTCTCAGTTATTTGGTTTTGATCTGCATAGTCAGTCAAGGAGAAATTCCATTCATACCACTAGTTTCCAAATCCAGAAGCAATCAAATGCACAAGTACCTCCCTTTGGATAATTATATCACATGACAGCATTCAGAAGGTCAGGGTGCTGTATCACTTTATAGAACAAACCATATGCCTCCATCTGTTTGACATGGAGTAAATGTTCAGTAATCCATATCTTAATCTTGTGCCGCGCTCAGTGCAGCTTAAAGAAACTGATACTCCTGTGACTACTTTAGTGGCTGATTGTGTTACCTTTACAATAGGCTTCCCCTCCTTCCTGTTTTGTACCCTTGGAATGCCCGATAAAAAAAGTATGCCCTGCACAAGAGGGGATACAGCAGTTGTCTGTGGTTGAAGTTTATATGCAGACCCCATTGGGAAGAGGCAATATTACTCTACAAGAAAGGTTGGGATGTAGTATGAAATCTATTCATCAATTATTTTGAAAACAAAATAACTTCAGTATATTTAAGTGAAATCATTATTAAAAAAATGGTCAGACAATATTACGAAGCTATAATCATTTATTCATTCATTTTCTGTTGCCTCTTATCTTGTTTATTGCATGTGTTTGTACTGTGGGAGGATGCCGTACTACCCAGAGGGAGCCCATGCAAACAAGAGGTGAACACAGAAATAGACCAGGTTCCCTGATGGATTTGAGCCCAGAACCTTCTTGTGATTCGACAGTGCTTCAAATATACCTGTGCTGCCCTGATTTTAAAATTAAAATAAATCACAAATCTTCAGAAGTTTAGGAATGTCCTGTCATTGTTTGCTGGCCCTTAAATTTACTTTTAATAAAATGACAGAAAATGTCATAAAACTAATGATCACTTTGTTATCGTAGTGGACCATTTAGCCTGCTGGCAGGACCACTTGCTGTAATAATATTTCAATAACCTTTTCCAGTTAGACTCTATGTTTTAAGAAAATGATGTATGCTATTAACAGGTATTTTTGCTTTACGTAATTACGTGTCAATGACACAGGGATATGGAAGTCATATTGAAGAGAATGACATTTGCTGGCTTTATTAGTCAGCTGAAACCAGGAGATTTTCATCTTCCATAACATTGTCACAGTTTATCACAGCCTTTGGACGCAAAACATAGAGTTAAAAATCTAAATCGAAGGCCTGCTTATATACCAACGACAAAGATTTAATTATAAATTAGATAATTATTTTAAAATAAATAAGCACACAATGACAGTTTTCTACTCTAAGGCAGAAACATTAAAATATCTCTTGGTATGATGTCTACAACCTATTTTGTGTCACTCTGTGGCAATAGTAATATGTATTTGTAAATATTCATATTCGTAGACTGTGGTTGTGGTTGTCAGTAGACAGTAACATATTTCATTTCTTACTCTAAATTGAGTTTCACTCTGCGCAAAGGGGAGGCAATTTATCTGTCATAGCTTCCAAAAGAGGCAGCTCACTTTGCCCCCCTCTGACCTATTATACTGACAGCAGCCTTATTAGCCACAAGGGAAACCAGCCGCCGCATGAATTTGGCTACTGTTCACCTCTGGGGCAGGGACAGGCCCTCTATTTATAATAGCGCCAATGATGCCGAGATTTTCTTTTCAGTTATTAATTTGATAAATATATATTAATTATGACCTGGGGATGACAGTCAAATAAGATTGTCAGGCGCCCAGTCGCGGGCCCACATACCCCACTGTGGCGATACGTTTTTCTCAGGCTTCCAGAACTGACATGCCTAGGGTTTGAACTTATTATCAGCACCAAGCCTATTCTGGTGATAATTTCCTATGTGTTGTAATTTAACGGCTCTCTGATGGAGGCCCACTCCTCTTTTAAAGCAGGAACCTCTTGGCTTTTACTTGGTTGAGGATGACCTAGAGGAGGGTGGTGGGGGTGGGCTGGAAGAGTGTTACATAGTTGAAGTTTAATGCATGTGACCACAGCCGTTTTGTAACAATTTAATTTGAGCATGTTTTGCATAAATGATCCATGCAAAATGAATACTGTAATAACATTTTTTCACTAAATAATTCTCATTCGATTATAATTTTTGGTATTATATGTAATGAAGAAGATATTTGTTGCCATTTGGCCTTGACTGGGCTCCAGTGGGTGGAAATTCAATATCTCACGATATATACCAAACAAGCAATAATATTAAAGCACTATTGGGGTATTGTGTTTTCAGTAATTGAAACTAAAAGAAAATATTTGGGTATACGGAGGCAGCTAGATAGCCTAAGTAGAAGAATTTATAACACTGAGGTTGTTGGTTTGAGTACTGGTCAGAGCAAGCCTCCAGCAAGGGTCCCTTGGCTAGATCCCCCCATGCTACAAAGGCCATAACAGCTATCAGTCATCACACGGATTAATAAAGCCACATGAGACGTTGCATGTCCAGCACATATTGATGAAGTGGGCACAAGTGGACAAGGAGAGAATGTGAAATTGATTCAGTGCTCTGACAACAACAGAAGGAAGCTACTGCAGAGATGCTCGTAGAAGTGAGCACAGCTCTGCTCACTATCCCCACTGCCACCATCACAGAAAACGGTGAGCCTGTAAATGCAAGTGCAACAGTAATTCTGGGTATAAGAACAAGAGTGATACATGCAGAGAGTGTCCCGTGTAGGAAAGAAAGTTGGAAGAGAGAGTTTAGCCGCCTAACAGAATATGCAGGATATCATCATGAGTGACACATCTGGCTGATAAAACCAGCAGCCCTCCATAATTGCCTGGGAATACAAATTATTTACCAAAACCAAAAGGCACTCAGCCAGACTTGCTATCAAGAAATTGTGCCTGTGGCTGGAAAAGAGTGGCCTGCAGGACAGCACAGAGGATCCTGCTATGGCACCACACGGTGCATTGCTTAAGCACCAGATCCATCTTTGGCAAAGATACCCCTGAAACGGTCCAACGCAAGGGTGTAAGAAATGTCAAAGAAATGTGACTGAATGATCATTGATCAATTTCAACTTCATATTGTCTTTGAGTTATTCTTGAACTTAGAAGCAAATGGTTGTTCATTACTCAAGCAGACTGTTGTTAGAGACATTTGTCTGGTCCTTTTTAAGTTAAAGAATGCAGTTACATATTTCTAAAATGGAAACTGACCATGAGTGCTGACCACAGAGTTCAAAGTATGGACAACCTCAACAAATGTCATTAGCCTACATAGAATGTCAGGATAGCCAAACACTACCCCTTGTTCTTGTACAGAAAACCAATTTATACCACCTTGCCTATAATGATTCCTTTGAGAGCTACTTAACCTCTTGCTGTGATCAGGTTTGTTTTTCCTATATTGCAATTACAATATATCTTCCTTTAAGCCTATCAGTGTTTTGTATGTTCAATTGTGTCCACAGTGCTTTACAGCTAGCTAACTGGGAGGGCATACATTGAGAGGCATAACCAGGTGGTTTGGATGGTGCAAAGGAACGTCACTGCTGAGTATAGTTTACATGTCCCGGTTGGAGGTACTTACGAAAGTGGTTGATCTAAGATCCTAACTTCAAGGTTCAGACTGACAAGTAGCTACTGGCTAACCAACCAGACACTATGGTGGATGACAAGGAACAGAAGGAGATTTGGAAATCCCAGCTGAGCACAAAGACATCAACAAGTACCGTGGACTGAAGGAACAGCAAGAGCAGATGTGGAAGGTGATAGCCAAAAACTTCCTAGAAGTGAACAAGTGCATTAGTAATAATAATAATAATACATTTAATTTATAATGCACTTTACATTTAGGGGCAATAACCCCCAAACTGGATTCCAGATACAGATACAAAACCTATTAGCTGACCCTTGGAGTGCAGTCCAAGGTGCAGCTAATACACAAATAAATGCAGAACCTGAAACTGCAGGCCTCTGCTGCAGGAGTCATATATCATGACCATAGGGGTGAACGATAGATTTTATGTCTGTATTTTACAGTTGGATTTCTGTTTAGCGTTTTTGTACTATATAATCAAGTTGGGACTTGGGAGTTGGGAGTTGGGAGTTGGGAGTCTTGTTATTCTGCTGCTGCTGGTTGAGTTAAGTTTTTGGATATTTAATAATAATAATAATAATACATTTAATGTATAATGCACTTTACATTTGGATCAAATCTCAAAGTGCTAGTGAAATACAAGTTTGTTAATTCTAAATTAAGCATTACCATCTGCATCCACTGAAAAAACAAAAAAAGTGTGTTTCATTGTAATGTGGAGGACAAATGAGGCAAGATCGGGAGAAAACCAGAACATGTTCAGACAGAAAGGAAACAGAAGACGCTGAAGATGCTGAAGTTATCACCGTGGCATTACACATCAGTACCAAATATATATTATATGAAATGTAATGGAATATAATAATTAAATGTGGGGCATATACACACACAAGGCAGTGCAGTACTAAAAAACTAGAGCAGAGACAGAGCATTCAATGGAAAGTAGCCTGCTGCTGGAACCCTGAAATCTTCCCCCTTTGCCACTGGGCCTTGTCTGACAGCCATCTGGACTTTAAAAAGGGGTGATAAGTTAATTTCTACTCATGTCAACACTACTGCAGGGGCCAGGAGGAAACTGTGGGTCTATTGTGTGGCTGTCATATCATCCTGCATTTTGTGGCCCCAAGAATGAAAAATATTTAAGTGGCTTTGATGTCCTGGATCTTGCTGAACTGCTCTGATGGTCTGAAAGCATTTGAGTCCTGCTTTCCTTGATGCGCATCTACATTGTGTCTTTATACTTTGATCATCGGCATGTACATGACCTAAAATTGTTTATTTGTGTACACACACTCATTGTTTTTGTTTTGTTCAGGTTTAGCTGTGTTCTGGGGTATTTCCTATCTGCCAGCAATAATGCCACCTACCCTTGTTGAAGCAAACACAAGTGCAGGGCTTATACTGGAACAACTGTGAGCTTGAAGGCGTTGACAGCAACTTCTATCTGCCAATCTCCCTGTGGATATTGTTGCAGTACTGGCAGACAGACAGCCAGGGCTTGTGGGCTGACAGATCTGCTCTGTCAGCAGGTTATCATTTCCAATTAAACCCTTTCATCTAAACGTACAGTCAACTACTTGGCATGCCAAAAAAAATGACCCTAATAAGCCGTTATTAGATAATTTCAAAAGGTTTTTTTTTCAACCTCCACTCAGTAACAGGAGGGGATGGACAATCTTTTAAAGCATTATGGTTCTAGATCTATCTTGATCCAAATAACTTCACCCGTCTGCGGTGGTCAATTTCTGTTCAGAGATAAACTTTCAAAAGTGCATCGGATTGACACACCGGCATGTCCTCTCTAACATTAGTACCGACACAAGGGCCTTTTTGTCTAGCTTTGTTTTCAGGTCCCGCTGTGGACAGAGCTGTTCCTATCCAACGTGCAGGAGACATGAAGGAATGCACGCAGAGCTCAGTAACTGTCTGTTGAAATGGCATCACAATGTATCATTTCCTTTAATAAGACAAACTCTATGGCATCCAGATGGACCATCTTCATACAGCTAACCGTCAGCATGGTACTCAATCAACATGATTGACTCACTTTGGTGTTTGTGTGTGCAAGTGCATGTATGCCTTCAACTTTCACATTTTCAGTGGTAGTAGTTTAAAGGGATAATACATTTGTTTCAGTTGAACTAATATTTCTAGTATTCTAGGGGAATTTTTAATATAAGAACTAGAAGACTGATTCACATAAATCATAATTCGAGACTACATTCTTCTGCTTCTGACTTCCTGTATGAATACGAGAGTTGTGTTCAGGTTTATTTCATCCCAGCATGTAAAAAAAGGCAAGAATGAAGCGCAAGAGCTTTAACAACTACAAAAATCGTAATTGTTAAGGAGGTTTGATGATGTAGCGAGTAAATTAAAAACGAAAAAGGCGGAAGTTTTGATGTACTCAGCAGTAATCTTTGAGGCCATTTAATACATGTGAACCTAATTTCTTTTTCACAATTTCACATCATCATTCCATTTATTTGTCATGTACATAGACATTTGCTGTCATGCATGAATTATGTTGGCACTGTTCCATTACAAATTCCGGTGGCACTGCTGTATTTTGACCAAATCTGTGAGTTTTCAGAAAACAAATATATATATATGTAAATATATATATGCAAAAATGAACATTATAGTTAGAGTATTGATGGAAGGATCCATCCATAATGGTGCCTGATAAAGTATTAACAACTCTATAACCTTCACACTGTAGCTTTCTGTGTAGCTATTGGTGCTGAACTTTGGGATTGGCAAAATGGTTTGTGCAGTGCAATTTTTTCAATTATGAACATGATGTCTACAACAATAAAATTACACTGTACCTTTCACCTTGATGTCATTTTTCAAAAATCGCTAGTTTCAGGCCAACTGTCTAGCCTCTGTGTACCCCGTGCCTCATGACGTTTTAAAAGGTTGTAAGTCCAGTTCAAATCACAATTTTTCTTAAGCTCTATGAAGAGGAAACAATTTCCTGTTTAAAGCAGTCAAAAATTAATTCACTTAATTTTCCATAATCAAAAAATGATGGTTCATTAGCCGTGAGTTGGTCAATGGTGAGATGTAGTGGTTGCACTTTTAAGAATTTAAATAATGCATAAAGAAGTCCTGGGCTAGAAATGCAAGTTGAGGAGAGAATGGAAGGTAAATTTGTGAAAATACAGTGATAAAATTAAGACATAAGAGAGGAATTGAGGAGAAGAAAAGAGAGAGGTTGTAAAAGAGCAACAATGCTATCAGGGCACCTTTTCCTGGGGTAAAAAAAATCACCATCAGAAACACTAGGATAATCCTATTTTTCTAATGGTTTTAAAATGCTATGAAAGATAAGGTAAACAGCATATTTGATTAATGGGAAAAAAAGTCAATTGGCCATGGAGTTTGAAGAAGCACACAATGCTCCTTTGATATGCTTGTCGCTGCTGCGAACAGAGATGGTCAAGGGGACGCCTTGGCAAACAACTGATTCTGCACATACCTCAGGAGAGTGAATAGCAAAACACTTTTTTTCCAGATTTGGAAACTCGAGTGAGCACGGGGAAATATTTATGTTTGACACGGATACACCACGCTGGTAATGGACAGAGAGTGATTATGACATTGTTCCATTTTTGATTACAGAACTTCATGTGAAAAGAAATGCTTCACTTGCTCATCCTTGAAATTTTTTAAAACAGACTCTTGTGCCTCCCACCCTTGATGCCTCTTTATTTTCTCTCCCCAGGTAAAGGTCAGCTAACCCAGGTGTTTGCCCTCCACTTGACTTCTTTCCACAGGACTTTGGCTAAAGTAGATTCTGCAGTGACCCATTCCAACTCAATGTCATCTATGCATGACCAAATCCTCTCAAAACAGCTTAACTGTGCTGAGCCAAGGCCACGGGTCTGGGGCATTAGTCATATAGCAGTTAGAAGCATGGAGGAGTTGGAGGGCAGATTAGACTGAGAAGCTTGTTCAAAAGTGTTTTCATCTATAAGGTCTTGAGAAAGAATCAGGTAGGATTGCTGAAATCTAGTTAATCTGGCTGCTACTTTTGGCTTCATAAACTATTTCTCAGATAGATTCAGTTTAATTTTATATCATATCATGTGGGAAAAGTCAAATATCAGTATTGAAATATCCAGCTAACACTCAAAGCTAAGATTTTATGTTAGATTTTTTGGAGTCTTCTCTTTATATAATATATTTGCACAGAATCTTATGTGTGGTTCAGGTTGCCGACAGATTGTGGCTATAGCGAATATAGGGTTGAAATAAAGTTATGGTTAGGACCATCATTTCTGTTAATAATAAACAAAAAGTCTCATGTAGGCCCCTGTTTTAAAAAGCAGAAGGGTGATACACCCAACCCTCAAAGCTTCACAGTATTACTTTCCATTTCTCTGATAAAGCGCCCATGTCTTGCATTACCTCTAAACATTTTCATTGATTGGATGCAAATGAATGATTATTAAAAAATATAGATTAACATAGTTAGAGTAACATTAGGGAAAATTCATGATTCCGACAATTAATTCTTAAAAAAAATTGTTTTTCAAAAACATATGTAAATAAATAATATATAATACATTCAGTAGACAAAGAACTAACTTTTTTTTTGGAAGGGTTGGGGGGTTGGCGTGTTTGCTTGGTGAGTGCATGTGTTTGTGTGTGTGTGTGTGTGTGTGTGTGTGTGTGTGTGTGTGTGTGTGTGTGTGTGTGAGAGTGTGTGTGAGTGTGTGTGTCTGGGGGGTGATCCCATTCTGCAATATTTAGCGCTAAAGGTGCACGGATTGCAAATTTCTTAGTAAATCACCAATTTTTTCTTAGTCTTACTGGTCGATAGCAATTCCATTTTTTTAAAGTCTTTTTAAAGTTTAAAACCATATGAGTTGTGTATTTTAAGGGTTACTTTTTGGAAGGATTACAATGGAAGTTAGGCTGTATATGTGTTCTGTTCCGTTCTCCTTTAATGTGCATTTCTTAAACCTTACATTTCGAAGTGAAAATAAAACTCTGTAAGCCTCGTTCAGTCCATTTTGTTATAAGATGTTTCTATTCAGGAACGTCAGGGCTTGTGGCTGGATCTGTGCTGTTGGTAGCTTTAGCCGCTCTGCTAACATTAGCTTCTTGAGACTTGCTATGTTCCTAAGAGTGATTCAATTTGGAGTTTGTGAATAATTTCGTTGGCTGAATGTTTTCAGGGTTGTTCCGCCACAGATTTGTTGTTCTTACTAATTTTACAAATTGCTTCGTGTTTTTCTGGTTTACTTGCAAGATGTTTGTAGCTATATTAGCCAAATGCTTTGTGTGCATGTGCGGCGCATGCATGTAACCTGCACATGGCCTGAAAGAGGCTACTCAGACGATTTCTGCACTCATCAAACTAGGCAGGCCTCCCGGCCGATCGATTGGTGTACCTCTATTTAACACCTAAAGAGGAACAACCATTCAACCCCCAACATAAAACCATGGGTCCTGCTATTCAAGTGGATGTTGATATTTACCACAAACCTAAAATATTGTTGCAGACAAAGTTCACCCTTTCACCGAAACAGCATGTCCTAGTGACCCTCGCCTCATTCAGCAGTATACTGTGCCCAGTTACACTGCAAAAATGGTTCAGGACTGGTTTGAGGAAAGCAATGAGTTCAAGGTGTTTAATTTGCCTCCAAATTCACCAGATCTCAATCCAATCTCTTGGATGTGCTGAAGAAACAAGTCTGATCACTGGAGGCCCCACCCCGCTCTCAACTTACAGGGCTTAAAGGATCTGCTGCAAACGTCCTGGTTTGGAGGCAAAAGGGGGATTAACAAAACATTAGGCAGTTGGTTATAATGTTATGGCCTATTGGTTTAATGCAACGTGCTGCATAAGCACAAACTTCCTTAAAGGTCAGCCAGCAGTGACCTAAGAGGCCTGTTTAAGAAGGTGTTTGAGTAGACAGGAGGTTAATTGCTGAAAACAGTAAACAAGATGGATACTTTGGATTGTTGGGACAGTTGGCTGCCACCCACGGCACATTCCTCCCGGGCTGTCTACACTAGTCGGAAGGAAAAGTGAAACACAAGATGATCTATGTTGCATTAAGCACTTGCTAACTTTGATGTAGGTTAACTGTGTGTTTAAATGGTTTAAATCTATGGGACAAATAATGTCGGTAATGAGGGAACTGCAGGTTATCTTCCGTTATATATTTTCACATGCGGGGATTAGACAGCTATGACTCAACATGCTTCAAGAAACCACAGAATTTTGAATGTCTGCTAATCCCCTATCCATAGCCAGAGGCAGCACAAGGCAGCATAAGCACTCCTGTCCTCTCTGCTATCACCTGCCTATTTACTGACATGCCAACCCCACGGCGCTTTCAGCCACTCTCCTTCTCTTTCTCCTTTCCTCTCTCCATCCACTAATCCTCTTTAAGGACATTACCTACTAATATAGCCAGTCAGAAGGTATAAAAGCCCAGATATCTCTTTACTGCCATCGGCAGTACGATAAATAGTCCATTAATGGAGGAAGGCAGGAGGAATGGGGGATATCAAGGTTTTGACCCCAAATACTATTCAGATTCGGCCTATCCCTGTGTCAAAAGTAACTGAGGAAGAGGTGGTGGCAAAAGAAAATAAGAAAAAGTTGGCCTTTTAACTCTGAGACACTTTAAAAGATCGAATGTTTTTTATGTGAACTTGAACATTTTTTTTAAAAGCACATGTAATGCCATCTCAAAAAACCTTTTATTTTTACTTATACCAAAATTTACACACTTTCAAAGATTGGTCATTTAAATTTCATAAGTTTATGAATAGTAATTTGTGAAATTTGCATAAAGCACCCATTCTTAATACGTGAATTATTTATGATAATTAAAAGGGAAAATTAGAGGAAATAATTATCAAATTATATTAAAAATAAAATCTCTTTAGTTTGAAATATGATGTTTATGCTAACAAAAAAATGTGTTTTAATCTGAATATATATTAATTCATTACAGAACATCCATATTCACACATGATTTGATATTTTATCATGTATTTAAAACCAACAGCATCTTGTCAGATGGATGGGCTGATCTTCTATGTCTCGCCTTTACACAGCAATTAAGGCTGATTTCGGTTTTTTATTGCTTTTAGGTACAATGATTTCATGGAGAACCCTCCTTGGCGAAGTTTTGTGCTGACTAGTTTAACAGTAAAATCACTTATTTCTAGGGTTGTGTAATATCTTAATTCAAGACCATGAGATGTAGTTTGACCTAGAATAACGTTGCAAACTGTTTCAGAAAAAACAAATCTGTTTTCTGTTCCACCTTATAGCAGGTTGATCTGAAGGCCTCCATGGTTAACAAAGTTCAGTTGCTGACTTGGCCTCAAGGCAGGGCAGCTGTTCATTTTACTGCTAATGGAGTGTCAC
This sequence comes from Lophius piscatorius, assembly GCA_009660295.1. NCBI lineage: Eukaryota > Metazoa > Chordata > Actinopteri > Lophiiformes > Lophiidae > Lophius > Lophius piscatorius. Next base: position 3,585 of record VRLP01007422.1, on the reverse strand, counting down.
TGACATCACTTTAATGAGACAGCACTAATGAGTGCTGACAGCTAGGACAGCACACCAGCATCAACTCACCTCCAGTAGGTTCAGCAGTCACAATGTGTAGAGCAGAGAGTGCCCCCCTCTGGACAAAACAGGAAATGTCTATCAAGAGGCCCAGTCGTGCTCCAGCAAATACATTCCCCCTCTGATTTCCTGTTCCTGTTGAGAGAGAAATAGAGTGAGAGAGTGAGAAAGAGTGTGTTTGTGAAAGATCCAACCCCACAATAAATCTGATTAGACTATAGCAGGATCTATATCAGAATGGCTACATCCTCAATATGTGAATAGAGTAGAATTGAATATATTATCCTTTACATTGCAATATATTATAAATTATTTAAATCCTCTTTATCAATTCAAGAAATAAAATATTATATATAAATAATAATAATATAATGATATATTATGGCAGAAAATTACTATTTAAGAAGTATATTCATACATTATTAAGTGAACAGTGAATGTGTTCATGTGTTTTCTGTCCACTAGAGGAAAGCATTCCATATATTGTGCTCTGCTAAAGAATGATATGCTATATAAACTTGTGTATGAAAAAGACAAAACAGGTGCCTTCATTTTATGAGTATGAATATAATATCTAATAAAATGGATTACTAATATTTGTTTTATTTCTTCACAGAAGTATAAATTCTTTGAAGCATTGCACGCAGGGATTTTTGGCAAGATTAAAAGGGTCAAATAAATTGAAGATCTTTTTCCATACGGTTAGTATGTGCTTAAACAGCTGAGAATAATGTTTGGAAGCAGCAACATCTCTCTTGGAGCAGGGCACAGACAGATGTGCACATCCATCAACCAACACCCCAGACGAGATGGTTCTAATGTTTGGTGCCACTGCTGTCTTATAATGTGACTTCAGGAATCCGACATAGAAACAGCACATAGAACCTTTTCCTCAATACCTATTAAATGTTGTTTAAATGTTATGCATGTAAGAAAGATTACTCATTCCCACTAACCCTGTTACCTCTAATGCTGCATGCACTTGCAAAAATGTTATTGCATCCGAAGTATTGTGATTGTAAACCATCATTTCTCAAAATTGTACAACCAAGTCAAAACAAAGCACTAATACAGACTAATTGCCTCTAGCAAGACTCTTTGTTGCTTAGTAGAGTTTAGTGGAAAAATCATTTCATTTCATGGCTGAAGAATTATGGTTACGATGGTCTTTTTGACTTTTTGACTTTTTTTCTTTCTGATAATTTCGAGTTAAGGGAGCATGCAATTCGGACGAGACCTTCTAAACTGAGTCCCACCTCCTGAGAGGAAGGTCGCCTCCTGAGAAGATAGCTACCACAGGCTAACTCTGGCACAATGCTTCAAATCATAACATGTGTTTGCAGATACAGTATGTAACATTCCTATGTATTATTGTACATGGTCCCTCAAATCCAAATCAAATTAACTGATTAATTAAAAAGAAATAATACAAAAAATTCACCATAGAGAGAACTTGATTTGTTTTTGGAATATAATTAAATAAAACAAATTTAACAGGTTATTATAAATACAGTGCTAAAAAAATGTATTCACAGTGCTAGACATAATTCAGTGTTCCCCTAAACAGTATTGTCTAGGAGAGACAGAATGAGAATAGTTTAAACAATGTGATAAAAGGCGGCAGCAAATAAGAAAGTTTTAGGCTTTGATTGAAAAGCACTGAGAGCTTGACCGTCAAAGCCTAAAACTGAACGCTGCTACTCCATGTTTGGTTCTGACTCTGGGGACAAAGACGACCTAAGATGTCTGGGTGGTTGATAACACAGCAGAAGATCAGAGATGTATTTTGGTCCTTGTAATGACGGTTAACCGTTACGTTACGTCGGAGATTTTACTTGTTAAATGGTACAGGCCAATAGGTAACTAGGAAGGATGCTTATAGAATACAGTCAGTGTTAGTGTGTGAGATAGGGGGATGGTTGGTGTCCGTCCACAAGAAAAATAAAATTTAAAAAAAGTTGTTTACAGCACTCATCTTCGCCTCATTGGTAGCTTCGGCCGCTCGAGCCGATAAGATTCCAAAATGTTTCATTTCTAGACCAGCGTTCTAGACCAGTAGCAGGTTTTGGAAATTAATTCTCTGAGAGACAGGAATCCAGTGAAGAGACCTCAGAACTGGACTGATAGGATCCACTTTCTCAGTCTTAGTAAGGACTCTAGCAGCAGCGACGAAAACGGAAACAATACAACTGAACCCAGAAAAATTAGTGATACTTTTCGCACATTCTATTGTAATTTATATAAATCAGAAATTTATCTGGATAAAGATTGATGTAACCAATTGAGCTTTTTTGAAAAGCTCAATTTACCACAACTCTTAGACTTAGATGCTTCAGTATTTTACAGCCTATCTCAGTTTGTGCAAAGGATGGAGTTTTCTTTCCATTTGTGGGGAGTTTGGCTATCTATCCGGCTTTAAGATTAACTGGTACATTTTCCCATCATTGGATCACATTGTGATGTAAAACTACCCAGAAGCTTGGAATAAGGTGAGGAAACTCTTGCAACACAGGGCCCAGACTTTTCCTGGAAACAGTCATATTTGTCATTGTCCTTGAAGTTTCGAACCGCCTCATATCAGTTTGAGCTTGTATGTGGTGGATCTGAAACTCAGAGTGCAGTGGGTGAGTGTTAACTGGCAGAATGGACCGGGCCGTTCCCTCTACCTGCCTGCTGCACAGGTCAGTGAGGTTCATCTACTGGACTCCAATGCTTCTAATGCTCACCTTCACTAGTTTAATCAGAGCTTTTCTGGCCTTCAGATTGAGCTTACCATAACAGCGGTAAGGTAAGCCATACCAACGGTTAGGTGTACCTCTATTGTGCCCTCTGTGCACCCTTTAAAATAAACGAGTAAAATTTGATGCAAAAAATGTCTTTATTGTTTTTACCCATGATCTGTAAAACAAATTATTGACAAAAAACTAGCCTTCAACTCGAACAACAAAAATCAAATGTATTTTGTCTCTAAAACATGTATGCAACAATTATTGCTAACCCCTACATTTAATATTTAGTGCAGCATCACACAGCATCAGAGATCCACAGCCAGATGTCACAGCTGGTATGAGGGACTTGTCTCTAAACTTTCCTTTCATTCTATACCACACCCATCTTAAATGTTTGTTGCCAAAATGCTCTACTTTGGTCTCATCTGACCTGTTACCTTTTTCCATTTAAAGTCCCTCGGCTGTTTGAATAGAATAGAATAGAAAATAGAAAAACTTTATTTATCACCAGAAGGGGAAAATTAGCAATTGCAGCAGCTCCAGGATACAGATATTCTAAAGAATAAATACACATGTAAGTTAAAATACAATAAACTGAATGCAAATATATAAAGCATAAAAAGGAAAGAGTCCGATCTCCAATTGTATATATCCTATAAGTTAAAATAGTCCAGTTAGAGATGTGCAAAGTTTTCCGGGTGCAGATGGTACAATAGTTTTCCAGGTGCAGGTGTGCAGTAGTGCTATTAGAAGAACAGACATGGTGTGTAGTCAGTTGATGATTGTCAGATACACA
>VRLP01007421.1:0-21921 GCA_009660295.1 Lophius piscatorius | reverse complement strand
AGATTACTCACACATAGTAAGAGATTACTCACACATTGTAACAGATTACATGTTAATGACATTGACATAAGTGATTTTAGGACTTACCTGTCCAGAGACACCAAGGTGATGAAGATACAATGTCTGATGGTAATTTTTTGGGATGGGATTCAGGCCAGGCTGAACTTGAATTCATTACTGGGTAGAAGAGTTTAATGTAAACTTTGAACTGGAGTTTTCCAGAATGAATAATTAACTATATTTTTATAACATATCTATCACAGAACCTTATTTTAGGTACCTGGACCTCATCTGCTGGATGCAGCTGAATTCTTCACACCGCTCCATTAATGTAATGCATAAATTAACATTTAATAACATTCTTCGTACCTCATCATCCTTTGAACAAGCTCTTCCTTCAGGAGTCTGGAACATTTTACCTCCGTACAGTTTCATTTCCACATTTGTTTTCTTTCGTGAGTGAGGTTCTGTATGGACTCAGAGTTCTGCTGGTAGCTTCCGGGTGTGTCTGCTGTTCTGCATGTTGAAATCTCATTCCTTCTCCTGCTCTAAATTACTCCAGTGTCTGAAGTAATGAAATCAGTCACGACATTAGGAAGTAACTTGGCGTTCCCTTTTTATTTCCTGTGCACTGTTTAACAGTTCTCCTGGGGGAAACGGGCTTTTGCCAATGAAAGTTCCACTCTGGCACGAGCCGAGCTTCACAAATGAAGACATATGTCGCTGAGAGCGAGAGAGGCTGCAGCAGCGAAGTTTTTAATCCAGCACATACCTCTCTGTTAACCAAAGGGCCTCATAAATTCAACCTTTCCAATGAGACACAAATGAAATTTGGAAACTGAAGTTTTGGCCATTTCTCTTCTGGATGATTGGAATGAATACGGGGTAGTTAAAGTTTAATATCCTATTATGTGTGTCTGTTTAACTTGCCTGGTTGCCTGGATAGTCAAGGACCTTCCCTCTCTCTCCCTCTCTCTCCCCCTCTCTCTCTCTCTCTCTCTCTCTCTCTCTCCCTCCCTCCCTCTCTCTCTCTCTCTCTCTCCCTCTCTCTCTCCCCCTCTCTCCCTCTCTCTCCCTCTCACCTCTCTACCTCTCTCTCCCTCTCTCCCTCTCTCTCCCTCTCACGTCTCTCCCTCTCACGTCTCTCCCTCTCTCTCTCCCTCTCTCCCTCTCTCTCCCTCTCTCTCCCTCTCTCTCTCATTCTTTCTTTCTTTACTTCTAGCTCTCTGGGATTTTTAAATATTTTCCGCGGCGTATGAACGTTTGCAAATACCTTTTTTCCTTCGACATGACGTCTGAAGCTGCTGATGTGACACATAATATAAACACGCATGAAATTTACAGACGTTTAGACTCTGGCTGCAGGCCGACCACTTCAGAATGGAAAATATAACGCAATAACTGACAGGATGTACGCGGGCATATAGGAATAAAAAAGGGAAATTGACCTCATTAGTTATTCAGGATTATAATCTTCTTTTTCTTAGTCTTTTTCAACATTCTGAAGGGATTTCCATTATTATTTACATCCATTTCCTTCCTCTCATCTGACACGGATGCAGAAAGCTAAGAGGAAGGTATTCCAGATGTCCCTCTCCCCAGCATCACTCTTCAGCTCATCCTGGGGCTTTCCAAACCTGATATGACATCTATAGTCCCTCCAGAGAGTTCTGGGTCTCCTCCCAGTTGGATGTGTCTGGAGAACCTCCAGAGGGAGGTGTCCTGATGGAGGATCCTGATCAGATGATGAACCTCCTCATCTGGTTCCTTTAGATGTGAAGGAGCAGCAGCTCCACTTTGAGCTCCTCCCCTTATCTCTAAAGGCTGAGTCCAGCCCCCTATTTTTTGAAACATTTAAAAATATTTTCTTTTTTCAGCAGCACCAGCTCCGTGTCCATGCAGAGATGATCCTGGCTCGGACCTGTTCCGGATCTGACTGGACTGCCGCCTTCAGGTGGTCCAGGAGAAGCATCAACATGGTGGTCCAGATGCTGCCCCGGCAAACATTCCCTGGATGAAGACATGAAACGAAGATGCTTGACCCTGTTTACCGTTTCTCCTGTGGAGCCTCCAGAGTGCCTGACCTTTCAGGCAGAATTGAAAAGTTCTAGATTAGTACAGTCCAGTTGATAATTGACAGACATATAAATGTGCTGGAGTGTTCTGGATCTGGTTCTGTTCATCCACACGACTGTATATATCCTTAAAAACTATTTAAAATGTTTTTATTTGTAAATAAACACAATGTTGTTTTTTTGAATCGACAGGTTTTATTTAACAAATGAACAAAACTCTTTCAGCTGTCATCTCGTTAAAAAACGATTTAAACGTTTGATTAAATGATCAGTAAAAGTCACAACAAACAAACAAATTATTTACTATCTTATGAAAATAAAAAATAGATAAATACAGCAGAACCAACGGATCACCTCAGAACAAGGCGCCGGCGTGAGGTCGGAGCTCACAACTCCAAAAACATCAGAGCAAATCTATAAATAGGCACAATATCGATAAACCAAGAAGATATCTGAAATTTAAACATTTGTTTTCTTCATTAAGATGACAAAAGTCGTTTTTACAGGGTAAAAAACGTACAACTGCTGATTCTCCTGAAATGAATGATGGGATACCTGACTGTCCCCAGTCAGCACCGATTCAACCCACCCACTGACAGGTAACCATGGTAACCAGGTAATATATCCCACCCTCTGACACGTAACCATGGTAACCAGGTAATATATACCAACCACTGACAGGTAACCATAGTAACCAGGTAATATATCCCACCCTCTGACACGTAACCATGGTAACCAGGTAATATATCCCACCCTCTGACACCTACCCATGGTAACCAGGTAATATATCCCACCCTCTGACACGTAACCATAGTAACCAGGTAATATATCCCACCCTCTGACACGTAACCATAGTAACCAGGTAATATATCCCACCCTCTGACACGTAACCATGGTAACCAGGTAATATATCCCACCCACTGACAGGTAACCATAGTAACCAGGTAATATATCCCACCCTCTGACACGTAACCATGGTAACCAGGTAATATATACAACCCACTGACAGGTAACTATGGTGACCAGGTAAACAATGGTCCCCGGTTATAATGTTCTGGCTGACTGGTAAGTACACCTGATCTCTGAGGAGACGGAGACAAAGATCTCTGAGCTGCAGACGAACATCTGGAGTAACGACTTCTTCTGTTTCTGGTTTATATTACAATTCTTTCATTCATCATTTATTTTTTATTTCCTCTAACCAGGTCTCCTCTGCGATAAACGCGATGATCATGCGCTGAATGCAGCGTCCACACATTCCACATCGGCATCACATTCTGATGTGACAAGCGTGGAGGAGTAATTGATTACATTAATAGCTAATTGTTGGCTCATAATTGGATCTGACTCAATTAAAAATTCTCTGGGTGATAGAAATGAAACGACGCTGCGGCGGCGCTGGTGGTGTGAGCGAGACAGAGAGAGAGAGAGAGAGAGAGAGAGAGAGTATGAGAGAAAGAGATAACAACAGAGAGAGAGAGAGCGAGAGAGAGAGAGAGAGAGTATGAGAGAGAGAGATAACAACAGAGAGAGAGTGAGAGAGAGAGAGAGAGAGAGTATGAGAGAAAGAGATAACAACAGAGAGAGAGTGAGAGAGAGAGAGAGTGAGAGAAAGAGATAACAACAGAGAGAGAGAGAGAGATAGTATGAGAGAAAGAGATAACAACAGAGAGAGAGAGTGAGAGAGTATGAGAGAGAGAGAGAGAGAGAGAGAGAGAGATAACAACAGAGAGAGAGAGAGAGAGAGAGAGGGAAAGAAAGAGAGAGAGAGAGAGAGAGAGAGAGAGAGAGAGAGAGAGCGCTTCATAAACCTGCATTGCTAAATCATCGGCGTCTCACCACATCTCCGGTCTGGGAATGCTTTGTGCTGTTTTTGCAATTCCTCAATGCGGATTTATATCTTTTGCGTTGGGAAAGGTTGTAATATTTCAGCGGGCGAGCGCTGATGGGAGAGCACATGCGAGGATTTGGAGAGGGGGTGTCGCTGAAATACGGTATCAGCATATATTGTAATTTCATTTTGATAAGGCCATGCTTATATTCTGGGATGGCTCGTCTTGAGTCGAGCGAAACGGCCGTTACTTTACATCCTCCCTCGGCTCGGGGGACGCCATCATTAGTGCGGCCGCACTAAGAGGGGATAGGATCTGTAAACGAGGAGGGGGGCTCAGAACAACATACTGGGCCGCTGTGATAACACAAACCCGGCTTAAAGTTCTTAGAATTCAGACGCGACGTGTCCCGATATCTCCGTACACGTCTTTAATTTATATTATATGCAGAATAACCACCACGTGTCTGCAAATGTGTGTTTCTCTACCTCAGCCCGTCTGATCGGGCCGAGCCCCCTCAGCCTGTCACCGGCGCCGGCGTTTCATTATGGCGGACGTTCTCCGTCCGCCCCGCCGAGCAGGAGAGCTCAAACACACGCGCGAATTAATCCACATCCGAACTCGCTCCCGTACACAAAGCAATTTAAATGATATTCATTAGAGCGATGACGAGTCCTGATGAAGGTCTCGGCGCCGCGGAGAGGAAGGCAGACGGACCGAAGACGGAGGAATCTCTAGAAGCAGATCCTCTCACCAGCTCTGTGGTTGTCAGGCGTGGCGCCCGTCAAATACCTCAACTACATAAGGGAGGAGGACTTCCTTGTTTGTCTCAGACGCTCACACCGACCCGGTCCAGGTGTTGACCGGTGTGAGCGTCAACACCTACACCTATACCTACACCTCAGTTCTGATGAAAAGTATAAGTGATGCTGTGGACCTACTAGATGGTTCCTGCAGTACCCGGGTCAGAACACCGATCAGACCATCAGGACCACTGAAGACCTCCACCAACAGGTCCCCCAGCTCCACCCGTCCTCCACAAACTCCTCCAGGTCCTTCCCTCGTTTCCTGGAGTTTGATCTCACTTCCTGCACTGTCAAATATTCATCCTGTCATTTCCTTCCTGTCTGTATTGATGTTTACTGTATTTGTTCACCGCTTCGCTTCATAACAACCGATGACGGCTGCTCCTTCTAGGCCGGGTCGCTCAACGGCTTTTTATCCTCCTCGTCAAATAAAGAGATCAAAGAAAGAGATTGAGTAAAGAGATCAAGTCTTTGACATCCAGAGCGACCGTCTGCTGGTGTAGATATTTAAATGACGCTCTAGAAGAAGGTTAGAGAAGATCTAGTGTGGCACAGATTACTGACATTACTGTTCATGCTGGTTCTGATAGGCGTATCAGAACACACAGTGACGTCACAGTGACGTCACTGTGATGTCACTGTGATGTCACAGTGGTGTAGGCAGTGAGTCTACCATGACATCATGGCAGCGGGTCGGCCATGATGATGATGTCTGTTGTTGTGCCTTCATAATTTGACCCAGATGTGGAGGCGGTCCTTCGGTGCGGCCCAGGACAAATTAGTGTTCAAACAGCTGAGAGACTGTGGGCAGTGTGGTCCGGGACCACCTCAGAAGGTGGTCTTAGTGGTGGGTCTCGAATCATCCCTCGGTGCATCTTGGATCCAAACACATCTGGACTCTGTGCTGTCCAATCCTGACCGGATCACTCAGGCGGATCTTCTCCTGATTAGTCCAGGACTGTATCGGACTCGTTACTGCTGACTCGGCATCGTGAGGTAAAAGGGAGAACTAGATCTTTGACTCACTGAGTCAGTTAAACTTCTGGAATCTGGATCAGTCCAGTCAGGAAGCTGGTATTTAGTCAGTTTCAGCCACTTTGGTTCTGATAAAAGCGCCACCATGTGGACAGGAGAAGCAACAGCAGGACAAGCTCCAAAACGGTTCTGGTTGTGAAGGTGGTGGTGTCCTTGTCCTACTGGTACCATGAAATGGAGTCAGAAACGGATCGATAAGCCGTGGAACCTTTTTGTCTGACAAACACAATCCCCTTTAATGACGACGTTTGAACTTAATTAATTAGATTTTAAGATTAGAGTGAATCTAATTCCTCTGCTGAGATCAAAGACGGACATTCTGTCCATCAAAGGAAACACGGCTGGTCCTGTTCAACCGGGTCACACGATGACCTCATAATGTAACAGCAGCATCAGCACCAGAGGCTCGGCTGGAAGAGGTTCATGAAGACAGCTACACACACATGTACACACACACACACACACATACATATACACACACACATGTACACACACACACACACACATACATATACACACACACATGTACACACACATATACACGCTACACACACATGCACACACACACACACACACATACATATACACACACACATATACACACACATATACGCGCTACACACACATATACACACACACATATACACACACATATACACACACATGTACACACACACATATACACACACACATATACACACACATGTACACACACACACGCACACACACACATACATACACACACACACACACATATACACACACACACATATACACACACACATATACACGCTACACACACACTACACACACATATACACACTACACACACATGTATACACACAAAAACATACACACACACAGGTACACACACATGTACACACTACACACACAGACACACAGACAAATACATATACACACTACACACACACATATACATGCTACACACACACTACACACACACATATACATGCTACACACACACTACACACATATACACACTACACACATGTATACACACACAAACATATACACACACACATGTAGGCACACACATACACGCTTCACACACATGTACACACACACATGTACACACACACACAGACACATACATATACACACTACACACACTACACACACACACATACATATACACACTACACGCACACATATACACGCTACACACACACACATATACACACACACACACACACATATACACACAAACACACATACACACACACACATGTACACACACACACATATACACACACACACATATACACACACACATATACACGCTTCACACACACACATATAAACACACACATATATTTAAACACACACACACACATGTACACACACACACACACACACACATGTACACACACACACATGTACACACACACACACACACACACACTTGTGTACCACCGGGTCAAACTGGACCTCTGACATGATCTTGTCTGAACACTTTCTCTTATCATCAGGGTCGGCCTCGTTCACCTTTGACCCTCCTAGACAGTTTGTCACCAGAGGCTGAATGGATCTTCAGAACAAGAGAGTTTACGACCCAAACATTTTCCACGCTGGTATCAGAGATAAGGTACTGAATACTAACAGCTCAGTTTTTACGGGTTTAACGTTTTTAGTTCATTTATAATTAGAAGAAGACAGAAACGACCTGCTTGACCATCTGTTCCATCCTGTGAACCCAAACCTCTGACACAACGAGGGACAACCATCAGGACTTGTTGATGGAAGGGACTCGTGTCAGGACTCCTAGGTGGCTAGGACTCGTGTCAAGACTCGTAGGTGGTTATGACTCGTGTCAGGACTCCTAGGTGGCTAGGACTCGTGTCAAGACTCGTAGGTGGTTATGACTCGTGTCAGGACTCCTAGGTGGCTAGGACTCATATAAGGACTCCTAGGTGGCTAGGACTCATATAAGGACTCATAGGTGGTTATGACTCGTGTCTGGACTCTTAGATGGCTAGGACTCCTATAAGGACTCGTAGGTGGTTATGACTCGTGTCTGGACTCGTAGGTGGCTAGGACTCATATAAGGACTCGTAGGTGGCTAGGACTCATATAAGGACTAGTAGGTGGTTATGACTCATAAGGACTCATAGGTGGCTAGGACTCATATAAGGACTCGTAGGTGGCTTTGATTCGTATCTGAACAATCTACATGAAATCTGCAGAGGATCATGGGATAGCGGGCCTGCATCAGACACGGCCCTTTCATTCCAGATTGAATGTTTGATGAAGAGGAGGAGCGGTAATCGTATCTGTTGTCCCACAGCATGAAGGGTCTGGTTCTACTTTCCGGTGGTCCGATCCCCGGCCCCTGGAGTCTACATGTCAAAATGTCCTTGAGCCTAATGTTCTTCAGATGGCGGTTCCACTGATGTGAAAATGTTGGCGAGAACGTTTATCTCTCCACATGAGGAGGTCGAGTCCGTCACTGCGGTACCAACGTCTGCGGCGCTGGCCGGTCTGAGCCGGGTTCGATTCGTCAGGCAGAATAGAAAGGTGATCTTCAGGTAACACGAAGCCCCCCCAATGATAATCAGTTCCAGAGACTAAGTCTGGACTTTAGGTTCTGTTCATATCGTCTGTGGGTTGAAGCCCGGTTCCTCTCCGTGAGCAGAACTGCTGCTCAGAATGAAAGCAGGTCTTGTGGGTTCAAGCCTGACGTTGGCGTACTGAAGGCGGGTCTATGGAGGTGTTGTTGTGAGGAGATGTGAGGATGTGTCTTTAAGGGTTTTTAACCCTCAGCTCTAAATTAAAGAAATTGCACATTTATCTCGTGGCTTATTTTAAGACACGTTTGAAACATGGCGGTCCAGAGAAGACCAGCGGCGTCGACACACACGACCACCGACCGGCTCTTTGTCGTAGGTTGGGACGGACGTTCTCATCGGCTGCGTGCCGGAGCGGTGGGTAGCACAAAAGGTTCTGGGTTCAAACCCTCCTCTGGCCCGAGGGCCTTCATGTGTAGAGTTTGAATGTGTGGGTTCTGTCCGGGTTCTCCGGCTCCCTCCCACAGCCCAGAATCCTGTCTGAGCGCCTGAAGGTGAGACGGGTTGTTTGTCTCTCTGCGTCTGCCCTGTGATCAATTTGCATGACTCGAACCCGCGACCCCAGACCCCCCCCCCCCCTGAAAGCAGGATAATGGGTTACAGGAAATGAATGAATGGATTATTGAAGTCAGAGGAAAATCACGTGACGGCCGAAGAGTGTGTCTAACTCTCAGGTACGAGCCACAGCGAAGAATTTGTTTTCTATTTTTTACGAGGTGAGAGAGGCTCGCAGGAAAGTGTTTCCACATAAAAGTCTTGTTGTGTTTCCGCCTGTTGTTTAAACGACAACCGCCTTTCAGGGCCTGCTAAGAGAAAGTCTTGACAACAACAAATGACGTCGCCGCGTCTCCTGGCACATTTCTGCGTGTTGCGGTTGGTATTCTCTCCGGCTTCCTGCCTACAACATATTTGTGCCGGGATAGGCTCCACCCCCGCCTCATGTGACCCTGAAGAGGATGATGAATGAGTGACTGTCAGGGTTTTCAGTCTAAGAGTCAACAACCATCTGGTTGTTGACTCATCAGGCTGAGACGAGGAGATCCTCACTTCCTGGTCGGTCTTCTTCAGAGGAGAGTCTAGGTGAAGACACATCTGGAGGGAAGGTGTTGTTTTTAAAACACATGAAACATCTCCATGAAGAATCATTTAAGACGAAGATATATTTCCTGGGTCCCAGCAGAAAAACGCTTTCAGGCGTTTTTAGCCGTTTCTCGTGTTTTACTTTAACAAACTCTTCTTAGAGTTTTAATCCCATCAACTCCAAATTTGGTGGTCCGCACGTTAAGACCAGAAGGATTAAAGATTATCAAAGCCTCGAGGTTTTGATGAAGATTCTGGACGGCACGGCGTGGCGAAGGTTGAGGTATTGCCATAAAACACAAAATACTCTACATACATACTGTACTGTACAGATTTAAGCGGGTAAACCCGATAAATAGGATAAGAACTTATCAATGTTTTTTCCATGACTTGGACGTTTTGGCAAGAGGGAACTCCTCAAATCCGTCAAAGTATCCGTGGGTAAAGTACTGAACTCCCGGTTGCTCCCTGGGCTCCACACAGGGATCCTACCGCTCCTCAGGGAAGGGTCGAATATGGAGAACAAATGTAACTACAAATATAACAGTGTGTGATAAATAAAGATTCTTCTTCAATGCTGGCTGAGACAGGCTCCAGCCCTCCCCCGTGACCCTCGTCATCATTTTAGTCTAATCTGAGAGCCTCTACAGTGTTTCAGTGTCCGGATTTATTCAAACTTGGATTGAGGATCTATCCAAGCTGAATGTTTTACAGTGTAGCCAGGTGGTGTTAATGTTATGGCTGATTGGTGTGTATTGTCTGGCTCACAGGATGCCATCAGTCAGAACATGGAGCTGGAGAATAGATGTTGTAACCTTGTGTCTTGACGTCCCGTTCTGCTCGCGGTCATGAAACACCGCAGAGCGACTCTAATGACTTACAGCCGCTCTGGCTCCTCGCCAGCAAGCAGTCGGTCAAAGCAAACATTATTCTGAGAGCCAGAAACGGATAAAAGTCCACGCTGATTGCTGCAGCGGGGATTACGTAACAAGGACGTCGATGGAGGGTAAAATGACTTACGGCTAAACGTATGGACATGAGTGGAGGCTGGTGGTTTCAGACGGAGAGGTTGTTCCTTCGTCTGTCGTGGATTAAATCCCTCTTTAACTCCACGAGTTATTCACAATCAAATACGTGTTTATGCATCAGATGTATTTAAAGATCCTCCTCACCTGTAACCTGACAAACACATGGAATCAATCTTGATGGTTTTGCTCTCGGTGGATGATTTTATGGTTCCTGTCACCAGCAGTCTGGAGGTTCAGGTCAAACGCTCTTATTTTGAAGGAGTGGAGAGGAAGTTGAGTTGGCCAGATGTTTGTGAAAAATCAGAAATATAAAGAAAAAGAAAATAGGAGTAGTCCCTGTAGTTGGAGCGTCACTTCCTGATTTTTTGACCAATAGCAGATCAGCATGAAAACTCCACTTCACACAGACGGCCTTTCACCTCGCTGGCCTGTAGAAAATAGTCGGAGTTTCGGAGGAAGATATAGAAATAGTTTTATGAATGATACTGAGAGTTGGTGATGGTTTATTTCAACCAGTTCCTCCATCTATACTTTGATTGGAGTGGACCCGCCTCCTCTGTCTGTAAGGACCCGCCTCCTCTGTCTGTAGGGACCCGCCTCCTCTGTCTGTAAGGACCCGCCTCCTCTGTCTGTAGGGACCCGCCTCCTCTGTCTGTAAGGACCCGCCTCCTCTGTCTGTAAGGACCCGCCTTCCTCTTCTTCTACGGACTATTCTCCATGGTTCTCAAACACGTTTATACACTGGTAGCAGTGACTTCCACTCATCAGAACCGACCCGCTGACCTTCAGGAGGGGAATAATCATGAAAGGCGAGGATGGCGGTGGATCCACTGACCCTCGGCGGAAACATGCTGCTTTAATACTTGGACAGGGAAAAGTCACTATTCTGACAGACCCGCCTCCTCTGTTGAGCTGCTACTCTGTAAAACTGTAAAGCTTCAGCGGGTCTGTTTACAACGGATATTGATTGAATGTAAATTCATCTCCTAACGAATATCTGCCAGCAGGTTCTAACAGCGGAGTCTTCCTCGCCTCACTTCACCGATCTTCCTCTTCTTACCGTTCTTGTCTGGACATTTTTATACGAGCGTCTAGTCCCACCGCGTCTTCAGCTTAGATGTTAAAGACATCAGAGTTGATGTTACTATGACGACTAAGACGTCAACTTCATGTCACAAAGAAATCTCTACTTCCTCACTAGACAGGAAGTGGCTGTGGCTCCATTGTTCCTGGTCCACTCTGACCTCGACTTCACGTTTTTCTAGTTACTGCAAAATTACTATCACTGATATAACTATTACCAGAAAAAAGTCCCTGTTCACACAGTGAAACAGTCCATCTTTATATAATGCTTTAATTGTATTATCAACCGTTAAACGTATGTTTTTGTTACTTATATATTCATGTACGTATATATTTCACCTAAAAAACACAAACAACAGTGGATGAGCCAAAAAGATTCTTTTTTTTAAATATTCTCACTGATGGCAAACTTTAGTTTTTTAAAATATGGGAAATGTTGTTGAATAATGAAAAAACAAACAGTTTGGAATGTTGATGTCATTCTAGCATTCATCAAAAATAATAACAGATACAAATACTTTGTAGTCAATCATTTCCTCACTTGTTGTGTTGTGTTCTATCCAATCCTAAAGTCCAGAGTGATGAAGATCTCCCTCAGAGCTTCTTCTCCTCCTCACACAGGAAACACCTCCACAGCCTTCATCTAATAATCTTCTGCTTCCACTGCGTGAGGTTATCGCTTCACGAGCGCTGAAGTCTCAGATCTCGGCACCGGCGTACGTAAATCCTGAGGATGTTCTCTGGCCCGGTTCCCCGAGAAGAGAAGAGGAGGTGATCCAGGAGACCAGGAAGTCTCGTATCAAAGTAAGACATGAGACGCAGCTGAGGAGTAAAAGAAGACGACGTCTACTCGGATTTTAATCCAATATTTAAAGATTCCTGACAAGGTTTGACTTTAAGGCTCGTCCCTTCATCTTCATCTCTAGACGAGCAGAGCTCATCTTCGTCTCTGCTCGTCTAGAAGAACAACTTTATTCATACGTTCCAACGTTCTTGACACGAAGAATCAAGAACATGTGACAAAAGATCCTTTAGATCATCGTTAAACATTTATTAAAACCTTCAGATGGATTTAAAAAACATCAAAGGTAAGACTTTTAAACCTCAGACATGATTCAGTGTTTTCCTAAACGCTTGGTTCTGACTCTGAGAAGACCTGACCCAGACGACCCGAGAGGTCTAGATGGTTCAGAACACAGCAGAAGATCAGAGATGTATTTGGACCTGAATCGTTTAGTTCTTTGTAGACCAGCAGCAGGATTTTCAAATCAGTTCTCTGAGAGACATGAAGTCGGTGTAGAGACCTCAGAACCGGACCGATATGATCCAGTCTCCTGGTCTTACCGAAGACTCTAGCAGCATTGCTGGTAGGGTGATGTAAATGTGTGTGTCGTCTGCATAGACGCGGTCTTCTATCTTGTTTTTATCTGAGATCTGAGCTGCAGATGTTGAACAGACGAGGAACCGGGTCGGAGACTTGAGGAACCACCGCTGAGGTTCAGGACAGTTTTTATGGATCTGATTTTAAATACTCTAACGACATCATCGTCTCGTCTCGTAAAGATTCGTCTCTGAGTTACATCACTGCTCTCAAGGGTTAAAGGTCGTGGTGATGACATCACCATAATGTAATCCTCTCTGGGATGTTCCTGAACCGACGTCTGGGTCAGATTTCATCCAGAACCATCCTGTAGATTTCCTGTAAACTCACTAACAATCAGACAGAAGGGTGGAGGCAGCACCTCCTGCAGGAGGTGCTGAGAGGAGAAGAAGAAGTAATCAGCTGTGGGAGGAAAGGAGGGAGGCGATCAAGAGGAGCGGCGGCCGGCATGACGGACGCTCTTTGTCGGAGGACCGGGCTGCTTGTAGCGCCGTGTTCTGCCGTGTGATTCCATTGTGGCGAGCAGAACCACGGAGCTTGTGTCCCCTCCTCCCTCCCTCCCCCCAGCTCTTCAGATAAAGCTATCTGGATCTGCAGAACACCTTCCTCAGATGGATGTGAGCAGCTTACTGTTGTGGAAACCCGTCGGGCTCCGGGGGGAGGGGGGTTCTGACGGCTGCATTGTGTGGGTTACAATGATGGTGTAGCACCACCTCCACCTGCACCACCATTAAGATGTTAATGTTCTCCGCTACGGCCGCCTGGAGGTCCTCAGACCCTCTGAAGGGTCATAAATCGCTCTGCACATAAACATTATGTTTAGGATCCATCAAACTCCAGACCGGCCCGGTTTGAGTTCTGAACATCTTCTGCAGGTCCAGCAAACGTCACGGGTCTGAAGCAGACGGACGATGAAGATCATTGAAGACGTTTTGTCTCATACTCAGAGCAGTGGATGAAGGTGGAGGGAAAGATTTACAATCCACACAGTTGGTCAGGATAAATGAAAAACATGAATATTCAAACATATGAAACATAAATATTCATCACTCAGCTTCATCATCCTCATCGTCATCCTCATTCATCGCCGCCGCAGATCCTTCTTGTAAAAACCGTAACTCAAAATCGAACTCAGTGAGAGGAAGAACTGGAGTGATTTGGGGAAAAGTAGGTTGTATATTCCAGACACTAGGGGGCGCTTTAACACCAAAAGTCTTTGGGCCTCATTTTTCAACTGATGGTCCGATTTAGTCCAAATTGTGTTTAAAAGAACCGACCCGAGGGTGTGTGTGTGTGTGTGAATAAATGTGTGTGTGAGTGAGTGAATAAATGTGTGTTAGTGTGTGTGTGTTAGTGTGTTTGTGTGCGTTTTAGTTTGTAAGTGTGTGTAAGTGTGTGAGTGTATGTGCGTCTGTGTGTTAGTGTGTAAGTTGTGTGTTTGAGTGTGTGTACATGCGTGTGTGTATGTGATTATGTTTGTATGTGTGTAGATGTTCCTATCTGCACTAATACACACTTCTGTCTTCTCCTCCCTTTATCTGCACTGATGCTCATGTAGATATTGGGACAGAAATAGATCTCCTCCTCCTCCTCCTCCTCCTCCTCCTCTAATCTTTAACTCTTTGTTCCATCTGTACACACAAACACACACATATATACATATATATATATATGTACATACACATCTTTGATGTATCTCGTAGCTTCCAGTGATCCTGATGTGATCACGGCTCTGGACAGGAGATATTATTATGAATGAATGAACAGAGAGAGAAACGGTTCGTTGTTGTCGTCTCCCATGAAGCCTAAACAAACATGCTGCCAGCGTCCTTACCTCGTGGAGAGCCCTCGCAAAATGGATGTTGGAGGTAATTATGGAGCTGGAGATATGGAATGTGTGTGTGTGTGTGTGTGTGTGTGTGTGTGTGTGTGTGTGGGGGGGGGGAGCTCAGCTGTTCTCCTCTTATTTGATTGCTCCTCTGCGTCTCCTCCTGACGATAAAACAACTTTTTGTCAGCTGATTGTTCACCGTTTCTTCCTCCGGGTCTTTTGTCTCGTTGCCTGAGCCGTTCGGACAGCAGGAACCCGGCGATGAGATGTGTGTGTTGGCCTCACACACTCCTGCCACTCAGCGTAAAGTGGCGTGCGGCTCGTGGCAGACAGACGCCGACACACTGGCGCTGTAAATGCTCATTAGGCGGCCATGAAACACCACACACACGCAGGCAGGATTGCAAAAACGGTTTCCTTTTTTAATGCTGCAGTAGAAAACAAGGTTATATGAAGTCATATAATGGGGGGGGGGGGTTCATTGTCAAGAACAACAACAACAGAAAACCAAATGAAAAAAGACCAGCGGCACAGAACGCCTCACACGATCTGTGCCGCTCACATGCCAACATTTTACATATAAGGGTTTCTTTTTTTTTACGTCTCTACTCTGGCAGCTGTCAGTCACTTCAGCAAATTAACTGCCAGAACTGTAGCAGAACTTGTCACTCAAGAGGTTAGCGTAACCATGGTTACCTTTCAAATCCCCCCTAAAAAAGATAAAGCTGCAGTGTGGAATCATGACAGAGTAATCAGACAGAACAAAAGAACCAACCATAAAAAAAAGGGCATTCAACAATATGAAAGAACGGAGAGTGCTTATAAATAACAGTTTACCTGTGAAATATCTTCATAAAGTAACATCTTTTTTTTGTTTGTACAACCTTTAATATCTCTTTAGTGTTCATACAGCCGCACCTTTAGTGTCTGGTTTTAAAAGAAAAGTCTTTAACCCTTTGAGCACGAGTAAAAAGATTCACCTGCCGTCCGTTTCGTCAGCTCCCTCCATCCCGTGATTAAATAACACATTTATAAAACTATTGTGCAAATCGTATATACTGCACACCAGCAGAATGTCACACTCCTTTTAAATTAAAAAATATAGAAATGATGCATAATTTAGACAGAGATTCGTTTTTTTATGTACATATTTTACACAGACCTGAATTCAGAACGTAAAAGATTCTTTTTTTTTTCTCCTTTTATGGTGTCCTTCAAACACATCTCAGACGAAGACGAAGCCCAGGATGAAAACCTGCAGCAGCTGCAGAGTAAAATCCCAATCTCAGAGCTTTGAGGCGCTGACGTTTGGATCGCAGGCGTAGAAGTGCTTCGACGTACTCAGAGGGTTAAACTTTTTAATGCTACTCCAGCACATTTAAGAAGAACAGAAATAAAGAATAGAGCGGGCGAGAGAATGAGGGAGGAGAGAAAGAAACTTTGTGGAAAGTGCACCAGATTTAGTTATAAAATGTTGAACTCAACGGTTTCAGTTATGCATGCAGCTTATCACGCCCCAGTGATGCCAAAAATAATCCATTTACACCAGTTTCAAAATACACCACTCCTCTTTTCAAACCTTCATATAACTCCATGACAACAGAACCGGTACGCACAGTTTGAAGAGTCTCTGTTAGACGGGCGTCTCGGCGCCGGAGTGACCCTGCCGCCACACCAGACCTTCCACCATGTGCCAAAACTCAAAGCAGTAGTTTGTTTGTCGTCTTTGTGCGGTCCCGTCATCAGAGCCTCTCCTCTTCCGCGAAACGCCGAAGCGAGCGAGCGAGCGCTTAGAAAAAAGAGCGAGTGGCTGCTACTGTTTCTCCAGCTCGCACACGAACATGAGGTGGTCCTCGGGGGACTTCCCGTGAGTCTTGCTCAGGTGAAGCTTGACGGCGTGCTTGCTCGCAAAAGTCCGGTTGCAGAGCTTGCACTGGTACGCGGCTCCAACGTCGTCGTCGTCGGGGGAGGGGGACGGCGGTTGGGCCGCGGACAGGGAGGTGGACAGGGACGAGGGCTGGAGGGAGATGGGTAAGGAAGAGGGCAAGGACGTGGGGAGGGAGGAGGGCAGAGGGTGGGTGGCTGGGTGGAGGTTAGAGAGCAGTTTTTCAGATAGTCCTTTGGTGTGGCGCTGATGATGATGATGCTGCTGAGATATCTGGCTGAGCAGCTGCTCCCCAGAAAGCTTGGCCAGATCCCGCAGACGGAAGCCCAGGTGGGATTCCAGGTGGCTGACGTAGGTGGAGGGCGAGCGGATCTGAGAGGCGCAGTCGCTGCAGAAGAACACCGGGTGGCCGGAATCCAGGTTTTTCAAGAACTTGGTGCCCCCGGTTCTTCTCAGCTGGTACTTGACGTTAGCCAGCCAGTGGGAGATGGTTGTCATTGAGAGGCCGGTGAAGCGGGAAATGTGCATCCTCTCCTGCGGGCTCAGGTCTGACATCATGTACTTCCCATCGCTGGTTTGTCTTAGACTGGAGGCAAACTGGGCCTGCAGGATGAGGAGGTGCTGGGGGTTCCAGTTGGACTGTCGGCCTTTGCGTTTCTGGGCCGGTGAGATATCATCCATCTCCTCCTGTGTGACACCTTCGATGTCAGAGCGCTCTGACAGGCTGGTGGGCGTGGAAGACTTGGAGACAGCTTGGCTCTCCGTCAGGTTCCTCAACATGTCGGAGATGTCTGACAGAGCGTTCTCCCTTAGAGGGGAGGTGGCCATGAAAGAAGCTACTGCTGCTGAGGCTTTGGTCATAGCGACAGTGGAGGATGGAGATATGGAGGAGGGGCTGGAGATGGTGGAGGAGAGAGCTGTTGAACCCAAAGAACCACCACCGCTGGTCTTGTCAGCATGCTTGCCTTTGGTGAGATCTATGGGTTGGTCATTGTTTAGGTGTTGCTGGTAGAAGTAGCGGTCCAGGTGGTCGTTGGAGGGTCTTTTGGTCTGTGCCGGCGGGGTGGAAGCGGCCACCGCCGCTTTCTCCGCCAGGCTGTTGCTCATCTTGAAGAGCATGCTCATGGGGTCCAGGGAGGGCAGGGCAGGCTTGGCGGCCTTCCCCAGGTGGACGTTCATGACGGACTGCAGCGCGCTGAGAGGGTTGACAAACGGTTGTTCTGGAGGCGGATGGTCTGTGATGATGGCTGTACTCCCACACAGGGAGGGAGGCAGGGGGGGCGTCACAGCCGCTGACTCTACTCCGTTCTCCACGGACTCTTTTACAGAAACATCTCCGTTTGTATCTCTGTGATGGGCGCCGCTCTCCTCAGCAGCTGCTTTCTCCGCTCCGTTTGTATTCTCTGGAGTTTTACAGACTCTTGTTTTGTTTTCTTTGGGGGACTCTCCTCGGGCCGAGTCCCCTGCCTCGCTGTTGCAGGGTGACGGCGTGGTTCGTCTCAGAGGAGATCCCCTGACGATGCTACTGGGCTCCCTCATTTTCTCCTCTACCTTTGCCACCTTCTCCGTCACCTTTTTCACCAGCTCCTCCATAGCATGAAAGTTGTTTTTGGGCAGCGGGGAGGTCTGGCAGCTGGAGGGGGAGAGCAGGTGCTGACTCTTACCGATGGGAGAGAGGATCTCCCCTCCAGGGAACATGTATTTAAGGGCGGAGTTCTTCCCAGAGTTAGCTAGAGAGAGCTTCATGATGTTTGGGAGCTGGTAGGCGGCATGGATGCTGGGATATCCACCCCAGCTAGGAGCTCCGTTTTGGGCCTTGTTTATGGCTGAAGTCACAGTGTTCTCCAAGGACTTGAGGATGTCCAGACCCCCTTTGGGACTCGCATCCAGATCCTCCTCGGTCAGATAAGAGTATTTTGAAGTAATATCGAACTTCTCCTCGGTCTCATCCTCGCCTCCTGCCTTCTTCTCCCTGTTGAAGTTACCGTTGTTAATGATGGACTCTTTAGTGCACTCCTCCTCCTTTTCCTCCTTCTTTATCTCTGCAACCATGGTAGAAGGTGAGATGCTGGTTGGGGGGGGCACTGGGGCCGGTGGAGGGGAGAAAGTTGTTGCAGCCAGGGGAACCGACTGGAACTTTTTTTCTTCAGCCGTTAGGTTGGCCAAGGGCGCGAGGATGGGGGCTTCTACGATGGGTTTTCCTTTCTTAATAGCAGAGTTGGTGACTTTGATGAAGTGTCCCGTCACCATCATGTGAGCCGTCAGCTCCTGCAGCGTGTCATGAGAGCTGCCGCACTCCATGCATTTGAGGATTTGGGACTTTCTGGACTCAAACTGCCAGGCATAGCTGGCACCATTCTGGTGTCCGTAGCGGTTGTTAGGGGTGATGTAAGGGTTGCTGACCTTCTGGAGTATGTCGTGAGAGTCGTTGAGGGAGTTGGGCTTCGGTGTGGTGCCTCCGTTAGAGTCCGGCGAGCTGGGGAGGTCCAGTTCTAAAGGGGCTCTCTTTCGAGACGAGGAGATGATCTTAGCCGCCACCGGCGTGACGGGCTCTTTCAGAGGCACTTTCTGGTAGTGTTTGGTCTTGATCATGTGGACGCTCAGGTCCTGGAGGGATTCGAACGAGTGCCCACAGTACATGCATTTCAGAACTTTCTGTGCGTCCTCCTTCCCCTCCATCTCCAGCAAGGAACGCTTCCGGGGTTTCGACCAGCGTTTAGTACTATCGCCGTCCGTCTCGTGGTTGTCGTCGCGGTAGTGGCC
The DNA here is from genome assembly GCA_009660295.1 of Lophius piscatorius. Lineage (NCBI taxonomy): Eukaryota > Metazoa > Chordata > Actinopteri > Lophiiformes > Lophiidae > Lophius > Lophius piscatorius. Next base: position 2,538 of record VRLP01007421.1, on the reverse strand, counting down.
CATCTCATTCATATGGACCGTGAGCTCCACCAGCGTGTCGTAGGCGGCGCTGCAGTCCTTGCAGCGGAACTTGCTCGCGCCCGTGAAGATAGAACCGTACAGCTTGGAGCTCTGCCGGTACAGCTGGACGGTACTGAAGAGGTTAGGTTCTGTAGATACTGTAGACACAGCCATTGCGGGGTGCTGGACCAGGCCCAGTCTGTGTTGGTGGTGGTTCTGTGAGGCCTGCTGCAGGGATTTAGCGATAGCTGTCTGGTGCCAGTCGTATCCTCCGCTTCCACAGCTGCTGCTGCTGCTGCTGCTGCTGCTGCTGTGGCTGCGAGGGGGCTTCTCTGCAGGGGGCTGGCTCAGGTTCAGGTTCAGTGTGGACCAGTAGGAGTTTGTCAGGAACGAGGTGTAGATGGCCTTCATCTTCTCCAGGCTGTCGGCCACGGAGCCCGTAGTGGCTATCATGGCCTCATCTCCACTTCCTGGGGCCGCAGCGTTGGCGGCAGCCATCAGCGAGGAGGAGGAAGACAGGGAGAGAACATTTGAAGAGTCTTTGGCGAGGAGGATATCGTCCTCGTTTTTTATGGAGGAGCTCTCAAAGTCAGACATTCTGTCACTGGATTCGCTCAGGTGAGACTCGCTGTCCATCTCCTGACCCGAGAAGTCGGCCGCATTGGGGGAGTCGTGTAAGCCGGTGGACCCCGGCCGGTCCTGACAGAGGAACTTGGCGGTAGGCTCCTCCCCTTCCTGAGCGGAATCATCTCCATCCAGGTCCTCATCCAACAGGGCTGCTTCCTTCTCATCTTCAGGGACATATGCTGCAGGCAGAGACACAAAGACACGGAGAGATTTGTTAAAAGCGGCGCTGACAGCATATCTAACGATGAACACTCTCCACTCTGTAGCCCCGTTTGTTCCCCGAGCAGGAAACCGATAGAAATGCGAGATACTGGCATCGTCGCTCCCCTCGCAGGAAACAGAGCAATCACTCAACGACATTCACAGACAAAGTATTTCCTCTCATAAACCGCCGCTGTTATTCTCCTCTAACTTCCCCTTTCACATCGACGTTGTTTCCAAATTGGAATCAAGTCGCCACTCCCCCCCGCTACCCCACCCCCAGGTCTTTGTTCTGTGCTGCAGAGAATCAGAGAGAGAGGGAGAGAGAGGGAGAGAGAGAGAGGGAGAGAGAGAGGGAGGGGGGGTGTCTCTTCAAACAGAAGTTGCCACCTTATTCTTCTCAAGGGGCAACAGCTTGAAATTAAAACTAAATTTGAAATTAATGAAGCACATTCTGGCGGTGCCGTTCGTTTCTGAAGTAATAAATTACTTGTATCAACCTCGGAGACGGCGGTTCCTGTCTGTCAATTAATACGTCTCACGCTTCTTCTGCAGACTCTAATGCCTCCCCTAACAGACACACTCGCCATTTAAATTAAGCCTGCGTTTTCACTCATTACGCCGCTCAGCCCTCGCCTCCTCGTAAATAAAAATGAACGTATGCGTTTGCCTGCAACAAATCTTTGCCTGCAAAACACATTTGCTTCAATTACCGAAGATTAGAAAAGGGAAAAAAGAAAAAAGTTTGGAGTTATTATTTACAGTTTAGCCTCAGGGATGGGCTGGAGGCTTTCAATTTATATTCAAATCCCTCTTCTTTAAGTTTAATGCCGTGGATTAGACTTCATACAGGGGAAATAGGTATCCGACAAATCTGCCCCTCAACTCCTCCTTTTCTTATTAAGTCTGTTACACTGCAAAAACTAACAACGTCTCATTTCTTCTCATAAAACCTCATGAATTCAAAGACAGAAGGACTGAAACTGAAACTCCTTTATCTCGCTTATCTCCTTTATCTCCTTTATCTCATTTATCTCGTTCATCTCGTTCATCTAATTTATCTCGCTTATCTCCTTTATCTCGTTTATCTCATTTATCTCGTTCATCTCGTTCATCTAATTTATCTCGTTTATCTCAGATGCTTGATTTGAGTATTTGATGATAACCTGAAGAGATATTTGATCTTAAAATGATCACAATCAAAATACAACTTCTATTCATTCTTTGTTTTTTTTATTTTGGGGGAGTTTTTTCCAGTACAAAAGATTAACATGAACTGTGTGTGTGTCTGTGTGTGTATGTGTATGTCTGTGAGTGTGTGTGAGTGTGTGCGTCTGTGAGTGTGTACGTGTATGTCTGTGAGTGTGTGTGAGTGTGTGTGTCTGTGAGTGTGTGTGAGTGTGTGTCTGTGAGTGTATGTGAGTGTGTGTGTGAGTGTGTGTGTGTATGTGTGTGTGTGTGAGTGTGTGTGTGAGTGTGTGAGTGTGTGTGAGTGTGTGTGTCTGTGAGTGCGTGTGAGTGTGTGTGTGTATGTGTGAGTCTGTATGTGTGTGTATGGGTGTGTGTGAGTCTGTATGTGTGTGTGTGTATATGTGTGTGTGTGTATATGTGTGTGTGTGTGTGTGTGTGTGTGTGTGTGTGTGTGTGTGTGTGTGTGTGTGTGTGTGTGTGTGTGTGTGTGTGTGTGTGTGTGTGTGTGTGTGTGTGTGT
>VRLP01007420.1:0-21936 GCA_009660295.1 Lophius piscatorius | reverse complement strand
TGATCCAGATCACCTGAGAGGTCAGGATGGTTCAGAACACAGCAGAAGGTCAGAGATGTACTTAAGTCCTAAACCGTTTAGTTCTCTGAGAGAATTCTTTAGAACGACTCACTTTTTAAAATACCAAATGAAGCAGTAGTAGTTTATATCGACTCCAACAACGATATACAAGTTTTGTCACGTCTTTAGCTACACTTGAGTTAAATGTCACCCTGACTCACCGCTTAAGTTTCTCTAAGTGATTATTTTCTACTATTTATACTCAAACCCAGAGTCTACTTGATGTCGAGGTGAACTTTGAGGCTGCTTAATACCTAAGATCTCGTAATTATCCAACATGGGGAGTTACAGAGTTTCATTTTGCGTCCAGAAAAAAAACAGAGAATATATATACTCTAATGTGAACGCTGAATATTATCATTAAAATTAGTAAATGTAGAAATTAAAGTAATGAAATCTGTATTTTTTTCCATCGGTTTTCTAAAGTTTTTTTTGCACATCTGTCGAGTTTTCACAACCAATTATTTAACTTTACCTTTAATCCTTGAACCACTGTTTTTATGCTAGCGCTGAATGCTGACCAATGCTAGTAATTCGGACAGAATGGAGGCTTAAATGGTGGTGCTGGGAAATACTTCACACTTCTTCTGTTAGAAGAACCTGTTTACTGTTAAAAATGACAAACCTGCAAGGCGCCATTCCGCCATTGTTTAGCTCAGTGTGTGTGGTGTGTTCTGTTTACGGTGCAGGAATTATCAAGCTAGTTAAAGCAAGTTAATAGTAATGGGGGGACCCTCATCAAATTTATTATTATAGCTGCTTCTCTGGCCGACTGTGAAGCTACTTTAGTGGAAGTATATGAACGTATGCAGACGATTCAGTGGTTTTTACTTTAGATAGAAATAGACAAAACTTAAAAAAAAAAAGGAGATTAAAGCTGAACAAAGAGGTAGAAATTAACAGAACTATTGTGTAACAGCCACTGCTTCAACTCATTATATTCCTCCAAGTCCTCCTCATCTTCCATTTTATACAGTTTCTTCTCATCCGTCGATCTAGACTAGAAAGAGTCCGATCAATTCCAGCCACGTCCGTTCTTACCTTACTGTGTGCGTAGATGGCCGACCCCAGCAGTTTCCAGGTTCCTCCTCGCCGATCCATACGCAACATCCGTAGAATCTGAAGGAAGCGCAGGCTGCGCAGCGACGTAGCCAACACGTTACCTTGGTTACGCACCGCCACCACCGGCACCGAGGCAATCAGAACAAAGATGTCTGAAAAAGAGAGGAGACGCAACTGATAAAGAGACGTAAAGGATTCTGTGTGTGGGACTTTTATGTAATGAGAGAAGTACTTTATAAAAGGGGTTAATGATGGTAAAATAGTGAGAGAGAGAGAGAGAGTGAGAGAGAGATAAAGAGAGAGGTTAAGGGAATGTTGCCAGGGAGAGAGAGTCGATTTAGCACATTTTCTTGTGTTTGAATTTTGGTTGATATCCAGCCAACGTTGAGTTTTGATGCCAACCCGATATTTATTTTCAGCTTTAAGAGTCATCCTGACCTCACCCTGAACTCCTGTGCCAACAGGAACATCTCTCCGTGTTATAAGCGTGTTATTAATGCCTGACTGAGGCCATGCAGTAAGTGAATTCTGACTATAACCATCTCGTGTTGTGATTTTGATTTTGCGTTTACCTAAAATACACAGAGGTTTGCGAGCGAACTTCAGCCGCCCCCTCCAACCCTTGTAGCGGCAGCAGCATCCCGCCGCCCAGATCCTCAGCCCAAACTCTGCTCCGAAGATGAAGATGGCAAACGTTTCCTGTCCGGGAAAATCAGATGAAGATGAGAAGGGAGTGATGAAGGAGGGTTTTTTTTTTTATCATTTCTACTAAGGAGGTTATGTTTTTGCATTGTTGCATGTCTGATTTTCTTTTTCTTTTTCTGACAAATGACTCTCCTGAATCTTCTAGAAGGGTTGTGTGACAGTGAATAAGAGATACGGAATATTCTCCCAGCTTTTTAAAGGCTTCAGACTCCCCAGTTATAATCTACCAAAAACAGCATTAATTATGAAAAAGCTTCCCCTAGTTAGTAAAATATGAACCATTACAGTAAAGTATGATATATACAAGATATATCTCCTCAAATTGATCCATTTACCCCAAATTTGGACTAAATTGGACCAACAGTTGAGAAATAATGGCCCAAATGCTGTCATTTTGGAGATAAAGCTCCCCCTAGAGAGTAAAATATGAACTGTGTAAGACATGGAAACAAACCAACAATAAACTATATAATAGTTATATATATATATATATATATAAACAATAAAATACAAATCTCACATATATTTCAGACATTCTCCGGGGACAAAATAAGCCCCAGATTGAGCACAAGAAATACTTTGATCCATGGAAATGGGGGGAAAAAAAACAAACACCAGAAGTGTGAAAAATATTTGGTTTCTGTGTTTTAGAAAGTTTTGAAGTTAAGCTTGGAAACAAAAAATAACAAACAGACAGGAGGGACGGAATCTGTTCCTACATCCTGATGACATCACTACTGAATTCGTCGACAACATGGCCAAAATATTTTCCGAATCCCAATTTTCTAGTGTTTTTTACAATCTTAAAGGAAAATAAATGCCTGTATTATGAAAAGAGAAAACGTTTCACATAAAAAAAGAAAAAGAAATGAGAAATCTGAGCCATCGTACCAGAATAACCAGCCAGTGAGCAGACATCTTCTCGTGCTCCTTGAAGGTGGTCAGGATGGCCAGAATCAAACAACCCAGAACGATTAAAAACCTGCAGAGACACAGAAACAACAGAACGTTAAGAACAAACGTCGGTGTGATTGACAGCTGCTCCGGGACAGAAGATACAAGAAAGAGTCTCCTGTGTCGCTCGTTCATTCAACCTCTGCTCTACCTCACAAACACAGTATTAAACAACCATTTCTGATAATGTATCACTCAACATAACAAAATGTAAGAAATACAATTATAAATGACCAAAAAAAACAGGAAAAAGATGGAAAAAAAAGGAAAAATTGTAGATTTTAGCAGTGAATAAAGCCATTAAAATAATTTTAAGAGCAGCTTGAAGAGGAATAAAATACATTACTATTATATTTTGCCTATTATGTTTTCTTAACTTTGCTCTCTTTGGTGTTTTCTGTGGTTTTATTAATTTTATAGTTTGTTATTCATATGTTATTTGTTAAATTAAATATTATTTGACTTTTATAATTCACAAAAATAAATCCAGAAAGAGGAAAACGGACTGAGATTGAAAATCTGAGTGGAAGACTGAAGTAACATTCTGGTATTTTAAGTATTATAGATGCGTGTTTTAAATTGAGATTAGAGAGATGGATTCTTATGCAAGTTATTCCAGGTTGTGTTTAGAGGACTAACTATTTTCTTTACATAAAAGCATGTCTGGGAAATCGAACATTTAGGTTTTATCCACATGAAGCTGATGTTTAAACTTCCTCCTCTCATAATTCTAGTCTTAATTGAGCCACTAGAGGGAGCTACACCTCCACATTAAACATTCATTAAGTGTACTTAATATCAGAAAGTCTATTTTTTGTTAATATGTTCTATTTTGTATGAAGTGTAAATAAGAACTGCTCTATGTCCCTCAGCTGGAGAACATTAGAGTAAAAGCACTTTGAGTGAAAGAGCTGGATAAATCTCACATTTATGCATTTCCACTCCGTCTCAGCTGTGGAAGAAGAGCTCACTGAAAATCTCTGTGGCCCATTTATGAAGTGTTAACAATCCAGCCCTCATCATTAATCAGTGATACTTTTTTATTAAATGTGATTTAACATACTATATAAACTCGGGCTCTACGGCATAAGAGGATCAAATTTAAAAAAAGAAGCAATATCCCATTCATCAGATTTCATGGACAGTCAATGCAGGCATGATGTCATGATGTTTTTAAATCATAACCTCAGGCCTAAACCGCCTCCCCCTGATTCCAGAGCCGTTAATGCAAGTAGTGTTTGATTCGGTCGAACGTATAAAGACAGATAGATCTGCTGAGTCAGCATTTTCTCCTTGCCGCGTGAATACTCAAGATTATATGACCTTTTTTTTCTTCCTCTGTTCTCTGTTCTACCTTTAAACTCATCAAACGTTTAGATGTTGAATCCTCCGGGCTGCTGGAGGATTCAACATCTAAACCTTTGATGAGTTTTTCTTGTTGTAAATAATAAGTCTTTCTCTAAACAAACATAGTTTTACGTTTAGCAGAAAGTACACAAAAAAAAACATACTTGGTTGTATTATATTCCATTTTTTCATAGACATGCCCATTTTACAGACTGGACCTTTAGCTGCGACACATTATTGATATTTCCCCGTGAAACTTGACAGAATGATTTATGAATCCATTATCGCGGCTCTATTTCCAAACATGTTATTACGTCTGTTCAGCTGGAATTTTTTATCACATGCTTGCCTCACTTGACTTCACGTACGTACCCACGCTCACATTCACGAGGACGCATCATCTGTTATTTCAGCAACAGTAATCTTCCTCTTCCGTGCTCCAACAAATCAAATCGCGTTCACGCTAATGAATCCGCGGTTATGAAAAGCTAAATGATCCTCAAAAGTCCCTGACATCTTTATTTAGCCCCCCGATCAGAGCTGAAAGTAATTGGATACACTCATGCAAATTTCGCCGCACGCCGGAGCAAACCTAGGACTGGAGTTAACCACCTTGCTATGATATATGACGTGAGACCACTCTAAATAAACTCAACCCGCCGCCGAGGCGCTCAGCAATGGCGCCAATTAAAATTTATCCAGCGCCGCGTGGCCAATATTCTCCGCCCTCGCCTCGGTGGAGGCGTTATTTTGTTCTTTCTCAGAACACTCCCGCAGCTAAGGGCCTGATTGGAGGTCAAGGGAGGCTGGTGGGGCGAACAGGGCAATGCTCACTAGGAAGCTAGGAGACTATGTTGGCGAGGATACATCAGTTTTTGTTACCTGTGTCCTTATTCAAGACCCAGTCGTCATTCAGCACCTCCATACCCTGACGACAACCGGACAATGTCAACCTTCTGGATTTGGTTTGGCACGTTAGAGGACCAGGAGTTGCGTGGTAACCAACGATGGTATTTTAAATTCTTATTTATTCTTTTGGGGGGGCATGCCCAGTCTTAATCCTGTTCCAATATCCTGAATAAAAAAAAAAAAAAAAATCTCAAAGCTAAAAGTCTAATATTTATTTGTTTTGAATAGAAGTAAGATTGCTAGCAGCTTTAGGGTTAGCATTAAGGTTAGTGCTAGCATTTCAGGCCTGTGCTGTAGACCCCGACAGAAAGATTTTATCGCTTAATATCCCCCAAATCTCCTGCATTGCTCAAGCAATCCCCTCGATTAAAGTCTTCAAATTCAATGTTATGTCCGAAAAACAGTTTCTCTACTAAGAAGAAGTTCCCCCTAGTGAGTAAAATATGAATTACGGCAGAAAGAAGATCGACCTCCTCGAGTCGATTCAGATGCACCAAATTTGGACAAAATTTTCGGCGATATATGAATTTTCAAATGCCAGTGTTTTTCAGTACAGCAACTGCATGTCCTCTCTCAACACCTCCTCTTTTGTCTTCCCATCTTTCTCCTGCCTGGAAGTTCCATCTCCAGCATCCTTCTACCAGTAGATCCACTATCCCTCCTCTTCACGTGTCCAAACCATCTCAATCTGGCCTCTCTGACTCCAAGAAGTCTGACCTTTGACATCTCACTTCTTCAGGTCTGTGTGATTGATGGACATTCATGGAGGCTGTATACCTGACCCCACCGACAAGTCAGCTGTAACTGAGGAGGCTTCTCGGATGAGAGGAGAAACATCTTCAACCATTAAATGAAGTCCATTATTTGCTTCAGACCTTCAAGGGTCCGGATCGGACACCAAGCCACCGGAGGAGCAGGAAAACCGGTAACCAGGTTGGAGCACATGGAATCACGACGGGGCAAACACAGACTTACTGCACTGAGAGTAGCTGCTGTAAAGTTACAGCAGCATTTCAGCAGTGTTACCCAGTTATTGTTAAATACAGTACTTTACTGTTAAAACAAAAGAAATTGGAATAATTTCTTGTTTTTTAAGCAGAGCTGTAATGTTTTTTAACAAAATGTATACACAAATAAAAAAAATCAGTTAATTGTTACTGTTTATTTAGAGAGGAAAAGTCATTAGAAAGCCGGTTCATGTTGTTATTTTCATTAACAGTAAAAAAAAAACTACAGTTAAATGACAGTAAAATAATGTAAATTTGATTCATGGCCTGTTGTGATGTCATCACGCTGTGCTGACATCTCAGAGAAGTTTCTGAAGAACCCTAACAACATGAATATTTTACCGCCAACCAGCCTGAAGGGAGTTGCATAATTCACCAGAAGGAAGGGATAGTTGAGGGACGACGCGTCCCGATTGACGTGTCAGCATTCTGCGTGGTTCGCTCTTCGGAGTCGTCACACCATGTGTTTTTACTTCGTACTTCCTGTCCACCCGTAATCAAATTGGAGGGTTTTTTACTCAAAGTCATCCAGAGGACAGAGACGGTCCTGGAGCGACGCGGAGGAGATCGATGTTAACTCGATCCGGTCCAACAGATACTGATCTGCAACACAGTCGGCTTCCTACTCAGCTTCAGATCGTTGGTTCAATCAGGCCCGCGGAGAGACGCTGAGGCCCATCAGACCCTTCAGACCCATCAGACCCCTCAGACCCATCAGACCCCTCAGACCCATCAGACCCATCAGACCCATCAGACCCGACAAGTGAGCTAGAGTGCCGGGGAAATCAGAGGGTTCTATAGATAAATATTAAACACAAGAATCGGACCTCTGAGCTTCATAACTCACCCAAAGGAGAATCCTTGTGTTCAGGTCCAATCAGAGTTCTAAACACTCTGTACATACATGAATACTTTTGAACAAGGCCTTCCTTTGACTTTGATTCTGCAGATTTTCAATTAGATCCCGATGGCGAGGGTCCATCAAATCAAATCAAATGTTATTCATAAGCGCCGATCCACAACAAATGCTACATTCCCCCTCCCAACAAATGTGGCGCTAAAATCTTTGATGGTCCATTAAAATAGTTTTTGGGTTATCGCGTCCATAGGAAAGATCTGCAGCGGCGGTGAGGGAATGCCCCCATGGAATTCTGGGTTATTATTGGAAACATTATGCTCACTTCAGGAGAGGTTGATCGTCACAGTCTGACTGTGGTCCAGAGTGACTTCAGACGGCGAGATGCTGCTGGGCGCCACTTACAGAACGCTCCATTAAACTACTGCTGCCCCAATAAACGAAGCAGGGAATCCAATCTGTGTCGTGATTGGCAATCATGGTTCCTTCCGGCGCCACCTGGAGAACGACCACACGGAGAAAAACATTCCTCCATTCTCTTCCTTCCTATGGGGGAGGAGTGACCCGCTGCAGACGCAGACGGTTCCGTCTGTCGGAGCGGGCCTGCCGTCTCAGGTGGACTTGGGGAAGGTAATGGAGCTTCGTGACAAAGTGGAAGATTTCAAGTAAACCGACGCTCAATAAAAAAATGGCTCTTAGCGTCGGTCGCAGAGATAGCGATGGACCTGCGATGAGCCGTCGACCACCACACTGTCCTTCGCCTCCGGACCTCCGGCCACTGCCCTAAAGATGAAGATTCACCGTGTGACACAAACGTGACTGCTGGGTCTCAAGTACACTGTAAAAAAAAACAACTGCATATGTAGTTAATTGGATTTCATCGTAAAAGACGCGTGCAAGACTTTACGGTAAATTCCGTCGACATTAAATAAAATCACGGTAAATTACAAACATTTTTAAAGTCTCTTACTTTTGCCATTTGACATTTCTGGCCGTAATTTTAACATACAATTTTTACAGTGTAAAGAAAAAAACATGTTAAAAAAAAGCATTTATTATCTATGTATTACATAATATAGTATTATTAATGCATTAGTCAGAGTTTATTATAATTTACTGTTGTTTCATGTAAAGTCCTTGTAAACAGGTTTACAGTAAACCTTTTTTGATTATTATTATTTTACTGTTACGTGTTTCTACATGGTCACCATATGTTTTTAACGGTAAATAATCCTGGTGCACCCCCCTGATGATGTTTACATCCAACTATAAATACTATAAATATGAAGAAGACAGTATGTGAAGAGGTCAGCGCTCCAGACTTCAGTCGACCCGCTTCTCTGGCTTACTAGTTTATTTTGTGGATATAAACTTGAATCCATCTTTGGATGAAGTTTTTGTATTTGGTATTAAAGGTGGTGTGGCAGGAATGATAAGAGCAGCGCTGGTACATCCCTTCGTCCTCCCTCCATTAATCCACTTTATATCAGCAGGTCCGGGCCCCCCTGCTGGGCCCGCGGCGCTGATACCACCCCCGAGGATTCCTAACAACCAATATGCCGTCCAGATCCAATAAAGAGAGTGCAGACGATGCAATTCTGACGGTTAATTCGCTCGGCGATATGCAAACACTGGTGGTGGGAATGGACGGCTGGCGGCTCGCCGTTAATGACCGCGGTCACAAGGACGAGATGAGAGGCGCCGATCTTAATTCATCCCTGGAGCTCGGAGAAGTTGGGGAAAAGCTTCGCACCGACGACGGCCGGAAACAAGAGTCGTGTGAAGAAGACACGTCGTCCGTGACATCATAAAATACTGTAGGGAACAATTCAACAGTACACGACCCGTCCTCCGTTTCTACAGTGAGCCCAGGGAAGAAAAGTGGTGAAGAACATGTGCAGGCAGGGTGGAGTGGGTGGAGAAGAGAAGCGTACTCTCTTAGCATTCATTTTGTTGTATCTTGTCATGAATGAAGTGATGAGGAGGAAGAGATTTGGACCCAATGGTGGCTCCAATAAAAAGATCTCCACCATCTCTAGGAACAATGAAGACAGCAGAAATAAATACTACTAGGATACTTTTAGTTTAAAGTATGTAGAAAAGAGTCTGAGTTCTTTAAACGAAGCAGGTGGCGATGAAACACAGAAGGTTTTACTACGAAGAATGTCAAAACAGTCCTTAATGAGTTATTACGTATTACAGATCTGTAAATGGCTTGGATTCGACTTCTTCATTTGATCCGTGTGTTTTCACTCCATGACTGATGTTTAAACAGCAAAAAGGGGAAATTAGTCAATCTAATCCGAGTCATTAGAGCCAATTATCAACCCTTCGATAGTTCAGGCATCACGGCAGGAAAAGCCACAACAAACAAACATCAGAGGCTTTCCTCAAGACGCTGACGAGAAAATGAGCAGCGGAGGAAATGAGGTGTGATGAGGTTCCCTCTAAAACATCTGCAGGCTGGAGTCTCCGCTCGGGGCTGTCGGAACGTAAGAAACGACTTTTACAGCGCTAACGAGAACTCATCCGCAGCCAAAGTCCGATCAATGAGTCTCAGGAGAGATTCACGGGAGATCAGTGGACCCGTCTGTGTCCAGAACAAGGACCTTTAAAGTTTTGATGCAGGTTATTGTCTCCATGGGATCAGCTGAGCTCCTCCGTGAGGTCAAAGGTGATCATCGCAGCAATGAGATTTCAATACATGAAGCAAGCAAGGCTGTCCTGGCCTTACTTGCTTACCAAGTAAGCACATTTTCCTACAAATTGGGAAAATAATTCTTAAATATTTCTCTTTCTTTCAGGACAAATTGACTCTTTTCTTTTTTTGAGAGACACTCAGCTGATTAAGATATAAGCAGATTATTTTTTTTTTAGCTTAGATAGTTTTGCTTGATTTAAAAAAATGTTAAGTTAGAATTTTCCTGCTCTGCTGGCAGATACTTCTGCCTATTTTAAGTAACATATCTCAATATTACTGCTAATTTCTCTTTGCAGTGCAGGAGATGAAAAATAAATATACAAGAAATGCATGTAGTGCCACAGTGAAGCATTTTGGGAAATGTAGGCCAACTGAGACATAACTCAGAGCTGAGGGGGAAGCAGGTTTGGAAGTCCTCATAAAAGTAAAGTCTATAAAATTGCCAGCTGTGAACCTCCTGCAGCTCTGAATCTTCTGCAGATAAAGTGATTCAAGTTCGTCACCTGTTTCTGTCCTCCATTTTTAATTATTGTGACTTCTCCCCCACATTCCTGCAGGCGAATCCGACGCAATCGGTTGACCTCATCTTTGGGGAGTTGAGTTGGAAATCTCAAATCCTGAGTGCTAATTATCTTAGATTTCCTGAGCGTATAATTAGGGTCATTCCAGAGGAAATGAGGTTCGGTAACGCCTCTCTGCCCCTTCAGTAATGGACGGACGGATGTGAGGAAGATAAATACGGCTGCGACCGTCAAACTAAGTGTTTCTGATCTCAAGTAGAAGGAAAACACAGACTCAGAAGAAAGAAAGGGAGAAAATTCTCACTCTTAAATGATAAGAATGCCAAACTCTGGTTCGTAAGTAGAACTGTTACGGGTAACACACAATTAAATTAAGTTTTCTCAAGGCTAAAATCTAAGGTGCATGGAACGACTGGCTACAGATTTAAGATTTGAGAAATAGTCTTTAGAAGCAGACAATAACCAAGGGTAATGTTGTGCCTAGTGCAGAGTCCATCCCTTGACTGAACGGAGCTGTTCTGGCAGATAAAGTGGGAGGTACAGAATATTAAGCAGGCGGTTCTAATTGTTACGGCTAACCAGTGTAATTAAATCTATTGTAGATGTAACGACCGTGTCGTGTAAATGCTGAATCACAGCGCTGGAACTATTCCCAATCCCATAAAGATTCTGTAAAAAAAAACAAAACTCCCTAATTCTTTTATTCCAGGTAAATGAAGCGTAGCAAAAAAAGTTCTTTAAAGGAATAAACCAGATGCAGCAGCTCTTTCCACCTCTGACACCATGTTTCGGATTGTTCCTACAGGCCATTACTCAGCCATCAGTCTTCGCCGCTCCTCCGACACTGGATAATCCATCAATCAGCCGCCGCTCGCACGATCACGGCCTGTTTTGGAATTTCATAACGGCAAACTGGTGTGATGATGAAACATCACACTATTAAGCGTCCCAGAGGGAAGCTCCTTCACTCATGCAGCGTTTTAATGGGCAGCAATTTGTATTTGTTTACAGAGTCATGGAACCAAACTGATTCACCCAATTCCAGAGATGTGGATCATAGTCATCGTCTGCTGAGAGGGAGGGAACGCCATCGCCACCAGCTGTCTCTGAGTGGACACCAGGGAGACGAGAATAAATGTCCGTAAGCTTCCACCCGCGTTCATAAATGACGATGGGAGGTGTTTTATGGTTGGGGTGAGAGGAGGAAGAGGAGGAAGTGGGGTAGAAAGAGGAGGAGGAGGAGGAGGAGGCGTCCCGCTCTATTTCCGATATCCATTCATTTTACTTCCTGTGATGCGGAGGAACCTCCTTTAATGAGCTTTACAGTCACGCTGCCCAGAGAGAATATTAGTTCATATCAGCAGAGTCACTTACTGCCTAAGTATCAAACCAAAGAAAGAGGATTTTCATTTTTTTTCTTACATTTAACAAAACCCCAAAAGCCTCCGAGGAATTTTTTAAACAGGAAAATTCACAGCCTCATCGAAGAGTCGCTCACAATTGTTGGGACGGCAAACTTTCATTTGATGCACAGACGTAGTCAGGAAATTCAAAGTGAGGAGAGGCTTTTATTCTAAGAGTTCTACTATTAAGTAAACTTCTTCTATTATTACATATTGTAATTTACAGCGTTAATAGAACTCATTCGTAAACATGTGCAGCTTGTGCAGCGACTACGACGCTTTTAAGTAACAACTGACAGAAAAGATTTAGCAAAGGTTGTACAAAAAAACAACAAGATACAAAATCTGTAACCGTGGCTTTGTGGCAAATTCTCGAAACATCTAAGCCACCGAGTTACATGTCACAAAGACAGCAAAGACATCGAGTCACAGGTTAAATACATCAACGTCATCAGGTCACATGGCAAAGACATCAAAGTCAACAAGTTGTATGGCAAAGATATCAAAGCTCTGGGGTTAGATGTCTCTAAGAAATCAAAGATATCAAGTCACATGTCAAAGACATCAAAGTAATCTGGTAACATGACTAACATGTCAATGAGACATCATAGTCCTCAGGTCACATGTCAAAGACATCAAAGTCAACAGGTTGTATGGCAAAGATATCAAAGCTCTGGGGTTAGATGTCTCTAAGAAATCAAAGATATCGAGTCACATGTCAAAGACATCAAAGTCATCCGGTTGCATGGCAAATATCTCAAAGCTCTCTGGTTACATGTCACTAAGACATTATAGTCATCAGGTCACATGTCAAAGACATAAAAGTAATCAGTCAGCATGTTAAAGACATCAAAGTAATCACGTTGCAAGACAAAGATATCAAAGCTCTCAGGTTACATGTCACAAAGACATCAAAGACATTAAGTCAAATTTGAAAGGTATGTAAAACATAAAAACCAGATGTCAAAGACACCAAAGCCATCAAGTTGCACGTCGAAAGACATCACTACTTCCACTACTAGACAGGAAGTTGCTATAGCTCCATTGTACCTTTTCCAATCCGCCCCAAATCATTGTAGTTACTTCAATAGTACTACGACTACTACTATTACTACTACTACTATTACTACTACTACTACTACTATTACTACTACTACTACTGCTATTACTACTACTACTTCTATTACTACTACTATTACTACTACTACTATTACTACTTTTACTACTATTACTACTACTACTTCTACTATTACTACTACTACCACTACTATTACTACTACTACTACTACTACTATTACTACTATTACTACTACTACTACTACTAATACTATTACTACCACTAATACTATTACTACTATTACTACCACTACTATTACCACTACTACTACTATTACTACTATTACTACCACTACTATTACCACTACTACTACTACTTCTATTACTACTACTATTACTACTACTACTAGTGGAACAGTCCAGGTTCGTACAGTGAAGCAGTTCCTGTTCATTCATGTGCTTCAATTTCACCACGAGACCCCCGTTCAGATATTTTCTAGTTTTATAAAATGAATGATAAACTCATGGGAGCTACATTTTCTGCCTGTAACTGATAATGCTGAAATATTTCCCATTCATCTCTAGATTGAATTAAATATCTGCAGTTTCTGCTGAATTTCGCTGCTGTGAAACACGGGCATGGACCAATTTACAAACTGCTAATTTGCCATGAAGTTCAAGACCTACAAAGAATCAGAGATTAAAGCGCTGTTTGACGCCTGAAAGAAGACAATTATGTTTGATTACGCAAACGAGGCGAGAAAAAGAGAGAACATGACTCCAAATGCATTTGGTTTATTTTTACCAGCTTTTTTGTTGTCCTGTCATTTTAGTATCCTGGTTCTTAATTTAGCGCTCAGGCCTGAGTGGCTCTAGACGCTAATATTATCTTTAGCAGCCTGCCAGAACGTCAGAGAGGCAGCAGGAAGTGAGTTCTAAAGAGACGCGAGCGTGAAATCCTTCCTGTTTGCGTCCGATGAAGAAAAACTCTTCTTCTTCTTCTTAGTCACGACTAACAAATTAGAAACACAAAAGCAAACTGGGAGCTAAGTTTATCATTCGGGTCATTTTAATCATTGGAGGTTGAATCTGAAGAAACTGGACCTCTTGTTTAAACGTGTTTATGCTAGACTTAGCTCCTAATAGAAACCGATGAGCCACAACATTAAAACCACCTACCTAATATTGTGTGGGTCCAACCTTTTGTTGCCAAAACAACTCCCTGACACACTCTGTGTTCTGACACATTCCATGTTAAGATTACAGAAGTCCTTCTGTTGGATCGAACGGCACTGGCTAGCTTTCAACCCCCTCCCTCATCAGTGAGCTATCAGAGCCCTTGACCTTGTTGCCGTCATTTTCAGCCTCTCTTGGACCACTTTTGACCTAGAACACCCAACAGTTTTTTTTTTTTTAGATTTAGCCATCATTACGTCATGAAGCAGAAACGCAAGTTTGGAACAACATGCAGACACACATCAGAAGCATAAAAGGGAGTAAAAGTTCATCTGACTTCACCTTACAGTGGTTATAATGTTATGGCCGACCTGTGAATATCTGTGGAGTTGTTAAAAGTAAATATATCAAGAGTGGGCGGTGTGTTGTTTTTGACGGAGACGGAGCAAACGGGAAGGTTTTACGAGGCCGAGACGACTAATTAAAACCAGGATTAACCCAAAAACCCTGACCCTGATTCTCAGAATCAAGACACTGCTATTAAAATAAATTTTAAAAAAACAACTCTCACCGAACGTCGTCCACAGCATATCCAATTAGTCTGAGCATTTGGCAGCCAGCCAATATGTGTCTGAGTCTTAATTTGATGTTCTGGGCCTTCATTTTGGATATTAGCAGCGCGTTAGAATGTTCAACAAGAAAAATATTAACTGGCGTGGGGTCCTAATTAATTCTAGCTAATCCTGAATTATAGCCATCGGCGTCCTTTTATACAGAATGATTGATGACGGGACATGCGGCGCGTACGTTCAACAATCCACAGCTGTGTCATTCAGCAGTGCCAGAATCTTTTGCCAGGCTGACTGGGTCTCGGCGGGTTCCGCCTGCCAGAGGCTGTCATTTTTCACCTGAGAGCCCTCGAGGCCGGGGGAAGCCATTACTGGTTTGGCAGGAAGAAGTTGTTATTATTCTGTGTCGGTCGGACAACATCGCTGTTCACTTGTAAAAAAACAAAACAAACGCTCCTCAGGCTCTGGTACGTCTGATATCTGACTGTCCGTCTGGCGTGAAGAGAAGCTTCTTGGCGCTCTCACATTCAGCGGCACAGACTGTTCAGCACGTTCTGTCCACCCGTAGAAATGAAGAGCATCTAATAAACAATGAAAGATCCACTGAGTATCGATATAAAAACACCAGCTTACGTCACATGACTGGGTTTCGGGAACGCCGGTCCGTCGAGGCTCCAGCTGACAACAGTCGTAATGTTTTGCAGGTAAGATAGAACCGCTGAGTCATCTGTAATAGACGGTTTGAGTTTGTCATGTCACCACAGGTTGGCGCTCATCTGGCGTTGTTGGACTTGCAGTGTGGACCAATCAGCAGCTCCCGGAGGACCGTTGGACTATCGGATGATTTTCTCATCATCTCAACCAACTCAGGCTTTCAGACAGTTGAAACAAAGCCACGACTCAATCTGCTGACGTCAGCGGATACTCAGAAGTGGCTTCTGAGTATCTGTGTTGCCATGGCGACGTGTCGCGTCATTTGTCATAATATAAAACAAGCAGTCATAACGTAGGACGAACGATTCATTAGTACAGTGTGAGTCGGACCCGAACAGCCGTGTCTTTAAAATCGTGTAAACAAAAGTTCAGGGGTGTTTTGGGGGCCAGAATATCGTTATTATTGTTAACTAGTCAAAAATGTTTTGCCTGCAGGAATGAATAAGGATTAAACCCTAAAAATAAAACGACTGTTCCTCCTGAACAGTAAAAATGTGCAAAATGTCACCGAAAGTGTTGCTTGTCGCCAAATCTCCAGTCAGTCTTCTGTTTGTTTTTGTTGTTGTTAGTTTCTCTTGTTTTTGTCACTGTGTTTCCTTAAAAAGCAGTAATCTGAATCCTTTAGAGAAGACATGAAACATGACTACAGATGTGATGAAGTAGAAAAAAGTAAATGCACATAAACTTAACATTCTCATAGAAAAACTGTTTCGTACATCGTTGCTGCTTTTATCTTTATTATTTTCACAGCTTCGTCTGCCATCACCGTTTTTGTAGTCGATGTTGGAAACGTCTGACTCTTCGCTGACCCCCAGTGGTCGTATGAATCGCAACGTTAAGGAGGCATTGAGAGAATCTGAGGGCACTGAAGGTGACGCTGGTATTTTTGATTTTTTTTTCTTACTCAGAGAATTCATTTACCTATATAATTCCACGTGACAAATAAAGGCTTCCAATCCGTCCTACGAGTTAAAAATCCAACATTTATTTACAGGAAAATACTTTCAAGCATTTCCAGCTTTGTTTGTTTACCTCCTGAGCATCAGAGCCAAATGAAAAGAAAGCCCGCGTGCGGTTATTGGATTCTGTGGGCCGACTCTAAATGCCATGTTGGGTTAAGTGTATTTTATGAGCCGGGCTGGATGAAATAAAGCAAAGATGGAGGTCTGAGGAAAAATGTTTCCTCTCCAGTAGACAAATGTGGAGAGCAGCAGAAGGAGTCAGTCTGCTTTCATTTCCAGGAACAGCAGAAAAAAATGATGATGGGTTTTTCTACTGACTATCGATCTCTTTGACCTACAAACACAAATCAGAGCCTCGGCTCGGTCGCCCTGTTTAGTTAGCCTCTAATCTAACATTCACATGGAAGAAAAAGCTTCTGTCAGATCCTATTTGAGGCAAATAAATGTATATTTACATCAGATTTATCACCATTACTGCACACTGGATGCATTTAAAGGTTGACTGGAAGAATGAAAGAATCTCAGCCCCTCCGACTGAGACACGATCCCCTCTTTGTTCAAATTAGGACTCCAAATTGACTCCACAGGAACTCAATAGAGAAAGGGTTTAAACAAAGATCCTACAGCGACGACCAAAAGTACTACCACTACCGACCAACAGCAACGAGTAACGGTTGAAAAACAGCATTTCTCAACAATATACTATATAATATATACTCTCGTAAATTTCCGGACAGCAGAAGATGAGCCAAAACTGGGGTGTCGGTTGGGGTGGCATGGCGTCTTGTAGGGGTGGCAACTGTCACCTTATGCCGCTGGTTGTGGGTGGAAGCAAAGGAGGCCATAATTGCAGGGAATGATCCTAAATGAGACGTGGGCGAGACCCTCTGAGAGGAGTGACGGTCATTCTGCAGCCACAGATTCTCCACACCCTGAGCCTCTGCCAGCAATGGCCGCCGTCACTCAAACTCTCTTCTTCTGTACGGCAAAGCAGCAGCTTATTAAAGAGGGAGGAAACCTCATGTCCACCTGGCAGTTCTGGGATCCACTGCAGTCTGACTTTGGTGGGTCGGGTGGTGACACTCATTAGTCATAGTGGACATTCAGTACCGTCCCAGAAGTGACCGGCAGGAACCGGTGACGCAGACGGACAGGAAGCTGCAGAGCTCCAAGAGAATGACGCGGGGTTTAGAAAAAGAGGATGAGACTGAAAGTTTTCTGACAAAGATGTCATTTTAAAAAGACAAGTCAAGATAAGAGAGATAGATAAGAGAGATAAAACAAGATGAGATAAGACAAGATAAGAGATGAGACAAGAAATGATAAAGATAAGACAAGATGAGATAAGAACAGATGAGATAAAACAAGATGAGATAAGAACAGATGAGATAAAACAAGATAAGTTATGAGATAAGATAATAGAGATACGATAAGATAAGATAAGACATATAAGACAAGATGAGATAAGAACAGATGAGATAAAACAAGATGAGATAAAACAAGATGAGATAAGACAAGATAAGGCAAGATAAGGCAAGATAAGACAAGATAGGTTATGAGACAAGATAAGAGATACGATAAGATAAGATAAGACATATAAGACAAGATGAGATGGAACAAGATGAGAGAGATGCGATAAGACGGATAAGACAAGACAATAGATGGGACAAGATATGACAAAACAAGATAATAGAGGTATGACAAGTTAAGATAAGACAGATAAGGCAGAGCAAGATAAGAGAGATTAGATAAGATGAAATAAGGTAAGATACTTTAAGACAAGGTAAGTCAAGATAAGACAAGGCAAAATAGGACGAGATAAGTCAAGACAAGATAAGCGAGATAAGATAATATAAGACATATAAGACAAGATCAGATAAGGCAAAATAAGACAAGGGAGAGAGAGAGATAAGGTGAGATAAGATAAAAACATTTAATCCCAAAGGGCAATTCTAGTGTAACAGCAGTCACAAAAAACCCAAATAAACCAAATAGAGACCTGGCATAAAATATTAGTGAACTAAGAATAATAAAAGGCCAATAAAATAAAATGAAGTGCAAATTGAAATGTATCTACAGGATATTCATGGTTTTTGTTTAATGATGTTGTTTAGTGTTGGCAAAGTCCAGTTCAATGCAATACTTAGAGATTCTATAAACAAAATAAACCTGATGGATTGGTTGAGTTTAATATTACACAAACTCTTCAAGGTGCATGTGAACTTTTCATTTATTTATTTGCCTCGCATAAAAGTCAGGCAAAATTGGAAAAACGTGCTTACTCAGCAACATTAACTGATGATGAATAAAATGTTTTGGTTTTTTTTTCTGACGGTTGGACTTCTTTCCCTCATATGTCCCTCAGACGTCTCCAGGGAGTCGTGGTGTTATTCTGTTTGCTTGTTTTTTCGCTGGAGAGTCAAATGCTGTATCACTACGCCAAAAAGGTCGTAAGCCCAGAATGACATGCATTGTGCATCTCCATGGCAACGGGTCCTCACTGAGGTATCCCAGACTCCCAAATTGCCATGGCGACATCCCCTCCTCCCGTCAGACGTTTGAAGTACCGCCAGTCTGAGTGTGGTCTCCACGGCGATGCTGGATGGCAGCAGGGTGAGCGGGTTCAGGGTACGCCGTACGCTGCAACGTGATTGAAGGGGGTTTTAGAAGTGGAGGTTCTGGTTGCTGTGGCTGGTTGCCGGAGATATTGAAGAAACACACAATTATTCATCCCAGGAAACGAGGAAGTAGATAAAAACTGCAGGTTCCTGTACGCCGTACAGGAGATAGTAACCGCTACTATCTCAAAACCAGGACGACACAGAAGCGATGTGACGAAAAATATTGTTCTTCCTCCACGTAATTTGACATTTAGCATTATCTCAACCATTTATCAGCCATAACATTAAACCAGTAGCTTATATCAAAACAGGAGGTATGAACTCCACAGGACCTCTGAAGATGTGATGTGGTATCTGGCACCAACATTGGTGATCCATGGACCGCACTTGTTTGTCCAGCAGATCCCACAGATGTTTGATTAGGTAGAGATCTGGAGAATTATCAGAACAAGTCCGATCCATGGAGAACCCAATGAGCCACTTGACTTGTTTATGTTCATAATCAGGCCCAGTGGTGGGACGTATATACTAAAGAGAAAGGGGGCCAAGGATGGAGCCCTTTGGGACACCACCGGTCAAAGTGTCCACCGAGTAGGAGACATTAACCATGGCATGGGACTTACTAGACAGGATTATGTAATTTTCTTATGTAGACTAATAAGGGTCCAATAGTTTTGGTAAAACGATGCTTTACTAAAAGGTTGACCTTATCTAATTAACACTAAGACTATTTTTCATGAAATTATTGTAAAATTCTGATTTTTTTTTTACTGTTTAGAAACCAAATGAGGCAAGTGGTTATAATGTTATGGACGATTACAATACATTTTCCCTTATCTGCAGTGGACATTCCATACTCTAAAGGGTTACCAACAAGTGTTTGCCATTTCATGTGGCACGTCAAGAAGTTTAGCTGGCTGACAGCTGTGACAGCTGCACTGATTCTGGATGCCACCGTCCCGGTTCAGCCGGGTTCTGTTTGTGCATGTCAGAATTTGTCTGACAGCAGCATTACTGTAGTATTATTTAAGCAAACCCCAACATTTTTTGCCCTCCATTCCTAGGGCAGCAGGATGCATTGACACCTTCTCTAACGTACGTCTGAAAGCAGAAACTTTTTTTAAATGGATCCTTTTCTTTGTACCAGATTGAAATTGTCCTGAAAATGTGGATATGCAAATATTTTTAATTTCTCCTACGCCGTTCTCTGGGTTTTATATTTCACTAATGGCTTCATGTTTCCACTTCAATCATGTGTGTGATGAATATTGGACAAGGAGCCACTTGAATTCTCTTGAGAGTCTCTCCTTAAAGGCTTCAAAGATTCACGTATCTTAATATCAGGTTTTTTTTTATACGCGTATAAGAAAATCCCCCGTCCTGATATATGATTCGTGTCTGCGGAGGAGCGGTCAGGGTCTGTGGCGCTCTCAGTCAGTCATGTGATTGAATCACACTCTAAGTAACGGTGAGTAATCCGGGCCTACGCTGTCGTCCCTGACAGCAAGGGTATATCCCTGGAAAGGCCCCAATCCCCTGCGTTGTACAAGCAATCCCCGTGATTGAATTCCTCAAATTAAATGTGAGGTTATGTCCCCAGGATTGTTTTGTTAACGGAAAAACCAATGGCGGTGCCCCGATTTATCGGCCGGCCTAGCCATCGGCGCCGGTAGGCCTAGTTTGATGAAATCGGCAATCGGCCAATCAGCCTCACTTTGAAGCTGGTTGCGCCGTATGCGCACACCAAGCATGAGCTACCACGGCTCCAAACGCCTCACAAGTAAACGTGAAAACACAAAGATCGCAATTTGTAACACCAGTAAGGACAAAAGTATGAGCATCTCTTCAACCCCGAAAACGAACTTAACAAACTTAATCACATACTTCAAATTGAATCAACCTGCGGAACATAGCAAGTTATGCTAATGTTAGCAGGGCGGCTAAAGTTAGCGGATCGGCTAAGGCTAGCGGCGCTCGGAGCCAACCACGAGACCACCGTATTTATGTATTCGTTCAGATATTAAGAAAGAAGTCTTAGAAACCATTTATATGCACCAAATTTTGACGACATAAGTTGGAAAATTATGGTCCAAAAACTTTTGAGGTTTAGTCTCCCCCTTGTGTAAGAAATACACAACCCACCTTTCCCAGAATCCATCCAGTTCTTCCTCACACTAAAGTCTACGTAGGTATAAAATCTGAGAATTATGAAAACGCAGTAACTGCTGCTATCACAGACCCGGGTTAGATGATGATGATGGTTTCAAAATATCTGCGTCTATTTTGGGGATATTATGAGGTAAGTGGTGTTGATTCTGCCTTCATCTGTTGTTGAAGATGATGAAGTTTGGTTTGGCCCAAGTGGAAAAAAGGTGAGTCAGGACGACAGGACCAGCAAGAATCTATTTTGCTGCATTGATGAAGGTCATTCCAGTAGGAAGTCTCAACCCTGAGGTCGTTCTGGGACACGGCCGAGCTTCATCATGTTCTCATTTTAAAATCCCAAATACTAATTTGTCACAAAACGACCTCCCATTATTTCTGCTGTGAGAGCGAATTATAAAGTCCCTTATTTTTTTTAATCCTGGAGGAATCTCTGTTGTCTTGTTACGAATGGATGAAGCTGTCAGGTCATACTTGGTTCACCAGACGCATCAAAAAGGCAAAGCTAAATGACCAGATCAGACGGAAACAAGGTAAAATTTGTGTCCTTGTGTTATTCCTGGTTGTCGTTGTGCCCTTGTGCCCTTGTGCCCTTGTGCCCTTTAGCCTGAGCGTGCGCTGTTACTGTTTAATACATGTCTTCTTTCAATATTAAGTAGACTCACCTGCAGCCTTGTTCTCCTACTCCTGGTAAAATAAACCCCATAATAATCTTTAGTAAGTATTTCCACATCAGTAAAACCACTGCATGGTTGGTTTTACATGTTTGTATAGTTGTACATGTATGTATAGTTTTAGATGTATGTATAGTTTTACATGTTTGTACACAACTTAATTAGTATAGTTTTACACGTTTGTATAGTTTTACATGTTTGTATAGTTTTACATGGGTGTATAGTTTTACATGGATGTATAGTTTTACATGTTTGTACACAACTTAATTAGACCTCGGAATAAGTTATCATCTGGTGTCCATGAATAAATACGTGGGAACAAGTTATCATCTGGTGTCCATGAATAAATACGTGGGAACCAGTTATCATCTGGTGTCCATGAATAAATACGTGGGAACAAGTTATCATCTGGTGTCCATGAATAAATACGTGGGAACAAGTTATCATCTGGTGTCCATGAATAAATACGTGGGAAC
>VRLP01007419.1:0-21937 GCA_009660295.1 Lophius piscatorius | reverse complement strand
ACATTTATGTCAACATTTCACTAAATACCTAACTAACTAGGTTTAACTGCAGCAAAGTGATACATAAGCTAACTGGCTAATAAAATGTGTGCATATAATAGAATATGATCTTATAATG
Source organism: Lophius piscatorius (assembly GCA_009660295.1). Lineage (NCBI taxonomy): Eukaryota > Metazoa > Chordata > Actinopteri > Lophiiformes > Lophiidae > Lophius > Lophius piscatorius. The sequence continues at coordinate 21,819 of VRLP01007419.1, read as the reverse complement.
GCTAGCTTGCCAGGTTTAGTCGCGATAGCTTAGAAAGCTAAGCTATGACTTAGCTTCAGATGTCAGATCACATGACTTTTATTCATTACATCAGCCACCATATACTGTATCAATTATACTTATACTACCTCCAGTGCACTTTAACTTTCCAAATGAATTACTTTGAAATATTAAGATAACATATCGTTAATATTTTTTAAGCTAAAATGACTAGCATCACATTTTTGCTAACTGTTGTGTTTGGGTCGCTAAGTTTAACACATAATTAGGTCAAACCGACCCGACCTTTAACTCAGCAGGATTAAACCAGCATTCAAATAATGACCGGAGTTCTAAAGTCTGGTTTCATCAAACCTGCAGGGAGAATCTATCATCTAAACAAACTCAGTCGCGGTCACATGACAGGATCTGGAAACGATGCTTCAACACAGGATCTCACCGAGATGCCGGTGCCAGAAGGAGCCTTGAAGCTCCGCCTCCATCTCACCATCGGCTTATTTTTACAGTGAAAAACCACAGAATAAACAAGGGGGGGAGGAAACGGTGGTTGAGACGTGTTAAAGTGGGCCGTCTATCCTTCGGCGGGAACTCGAGGATTTTAACATCCGTCAACAGGAGCATTCGTGAGCAAGCCCCGCCCACCTGAGTAGGTGCGTCGCCATGGAACGCTCTCTCATACTGATTCTCTATTCCTGAGCGGTTAGGGATGTTGAATAATAACGTCGGGACAATCTCGTTAAATCCAGCCATCATTAGCCGCGGGGCCTTCCATCGTTTGCTGTTGCTAGGCAGAAAAAACCTTCACCTGCTTCAGGATGTCTCTTTCTTACAGTCGGTGATCTCGCTCGGAAAGTTCTGACAGAATAAGGTCAGCATCTCTTACTTGGCGTGAGTTAATTCCATTGTGATCCACTTTGAGTGGGTTCATCCGTCACAGGTGGATTTCCACGCTCCGTCTGAACGCCGGCTCAAGTGTCAAATTTATTCACATCTCCTCTAACTCTTTAATGTGATGATGTCATTCTAACTTTTTAATGTGATGATGTCATTCTAACTTTTTAATGTGATGATGTCATTCTAACTTTTTAACATGATGATGTCATTCTAACTTTTTAATGTGATGATGTCATTCTAACTTTTTAATGTGATGATGTCATTCTGTGTTGGTATCCTGATATCTTTCATCCATCTTTTTGTGTTCTGTGTGTTTGAAGACCTGAGCGCAGGGGGAGGGGCCAAAATGAAAGATGGGGTCCACATCAAAAAGAACTCAAAGGGACCGTTTTTTTAATCTGACAATTTTATTCTTATTCTATTTACACATTTTTATTCGGAACAAACTTATGGAATAGAAAATCCTCAAATTACTGATTAAATGCAAAATGTATCAGCATAACTGCTGATTAGAGAGGAGGAGGGAGAAGCGCTCGCGCTCTTGACGTTCTGGCCGTCCCAGTGCATTCTGGGATACGTAGGGTCTGTGGTGTCTGCGCCGTTATTATCAACATCAAATATTGTCTTGCCCTTCAGTTTGACACGCGTTTGCGTTCTGACCGCTGTATACATCTTTAAACGACCCCGAAGATAAATAAAGGTTTTTTTTAACGTGACCAGTAATGTTAGCATCAGCTGCTGAGTGAACTCTGACCTCGCTACTAAGTGTTTTGCGTAGAGGTGAAACTCATCAACTAATTATCGGAAGGTCGGCGGTTCTGACCCGTTAGTGTTAAGAGTCCATCTCTGCACTACTGTGTTATTATCATTAATAATAAATACAGACAACAATTATTTTAAATGACTGTTGATATTTTTTATTTTGACTTTATTTCATTTTTCTTTAGTCGTCTTGTCTTTCCTGTTTCTCGGACATTTAACGATGTTTTTTTGTTTGGGAACGCTACAAACCGAATCTCGTTTTTTGGGAAAAATAAAGTTGTTTGAACTTTTAATTTCTCTTTGATCAGATTCCTTTTTAATCAACATTTACATTTATCTTTAATTTACCTAAAAACAACGCGGTTTACGATTCCTTCTTTATGAATCGTCATCGCCGTTTACAACATAACTCAAAAACTGTTGAATGGATCATTCTCAAACTTTATACACACAAAGAACTCAGTGTGAGGAAGAACTGGAGTGAATTTGGGAATCGACAGATGTTTATATTTGACACTAGGGGGAGCTCTGTCTCTAAAAGATTTTGGGAAAGGTCCGTTGTAGAGGAAATATAGTTTCCATTATTGTTCAGCATTTGTTCCTTTGATGTTCCATAAGAACAAAACCATTACCCCCGCCAAGGAAGGTGGGTTAGTCCAAATTTGGTATATGTGATTTAACGCGAGGACGACCCATCATTTATTTCCCTAATAGATCCTATTTTACTTACTTATTTAATATGACCAGTTAAATCAGAGGGATTTCTTGTACAACACAGGGGGTAGGGGGCTTTAGGGGACATACCCTTAGTTTGACGGTTCCTGGAGTCAGAACCGAGGAAATGCTACTAGGTGGACCTTCTGAAACCGTCAGAACTCTAGGATAAACTTTTAATTATTCTCAACGATTGAGAGAATATGACTCTTCATCGTTTCTACATCCGATCTATAAATTCTGTAAGAACTCATCTGATCAGAACCAACGTTGCTTGTTTCTTTGTGCCTCATCCGTTTATTGTTGTAACTATTTTTATGCTGAACTCTCGTTCAGGCGGAGATTTTAACCTCGAGCATTTAACCGGGTTAAAAAAAATGAAAGTCTATATTAAGCCAGAACCTCCGGGGAGTTTGTGGGTTTAAGTATCCGACCAGTTCTGTGGCGTTCTGCTGCAGGCGTTCATGAAAAGAACATAAGCCTCTCCTCGTTCATAAATCAAGTTGATGCTACGGTGGACATTTGGTTTTCGGCGACGTGTGAGGTCATCAGCCGTCAGGCGGCGTAATTAATCAGAGCTAATTCCTTAATTAATCAACATTAACACATTTCCCCGACAGCCCCGGTTCTGAACCAGCACATATTCAGTGACAGACGGGCTTTACTTTTCAACGTCCTTCAAATATCCGACGTTTCCCGACTTCTGTTGGCCACAAACGCCGGACCCACCGGAACCACGCAGGTCCTGACCCAGGACCACCTTCACAAGCTGACGACATAAGACATGTTGGTTTCACTGGGACACGAGTAAACACATTTCTGTTTGGTTTCTCCCCGCCAGGCTGACGCGGCGCTCACAGTGGGGGGGCGGGGGGCCGATCGGTTACAAGTCTGGGCTACTCCTCGATCTCGCCACTTGGTCTTGACCCAGAAAGTCCAGGAGAACACGCTGAGCTACAAATGTTAATCTGTAGGTTAGAGCAGAGAGAGGCGGGGCTTCTCCCGGAGAAGGACCAGCTAGAGCGCGCTTTCATCACAGCCTGCCTTTGGCGAGAAGACGGCGTCCGACGCTCAGATCAAGAAATGTTTTCTAGATGTGAGGAACGCCGGGTTCTACTTGTACAAACAAACAAGCATCACCAGCGACGCATTTGCACACGTCCACAATCAGAAGCATGAATCGTTTTCGGCGACACATGACACGCGAGGTCAGGCGGCGAGATCGCAGTAGCCGCGAGGCGGTTGGCGGAGAAAGCTCTTCTCTCCTTTTCAATCAAAAGGCAACGGCAGGCGTCTCATTATCCTGAGCCAACATCCAAGATGGAAACCTGGAGGTAAACAATCTATGGGTTCATAGAAGGTTCTGTTTACGACCCTCAACCGTTACTCCGCCTCCTGAGGATTCCATTCCAGAAATGAATAAAAGATGGTTACGAACCGGAGGACAATCTGATCAATCAAAACAAATAAAAAAATACACATCAGAGGCGGCGTAGAGGACTCAAAGTGCTTCCATCCATTTTTTTTCTCCCACTTCCTCCCATGCATCATGCGACTTTGTCTAAAACCACAGCGGCGATGCATCAAGTCCCGTCACCAAACATCCCTGTAAGCACATTTCAAGAGCACACAGTCCCCGCCCACTAAACCCTCGGCTGACTAATCAACTCTTTTTGTTAACTTTGCGTCTGTTGCATCAGCGTCTAGAGAAAATCCCCAGATTTAAGGTCATTAAAGGCGAGTCAGCCTACCAGAGGAGGTTTCATCACCCCGAGGACTTTAGAAGTCAGACTTTCCTAAACCCTCATCCTGGGAATGTTTCCTGCTTGTTCTGGTGGGAGGGGGAAAAAACTCAATCTTACCAAGAGTGTTCGTCTAATCTCTAGTCCAAATATCTTATTCCACTTGATTTAAGACACAATCGCTGAAGGAGGAACATTCCAACGAGATAAAAGGATTTATTTTTAGACAGCTGAACGTTTTTCTTCGGTCAGAAAATCTTGAAAAAAAAAAGAAGAAAATGCTCAAAATGAGTATTTTAATGTTTAAATATTACTTTATAATCTTATTTCAAACTCATAGTTGACGTAAATCTAGAACAGTGTCACGACTAAATAGAAAAACTTTATAAATCCTCACAGGGGAAATTTGTGAGCTAATTAAGGAGATAAGATTGAAAACAAAACACGCACAAATGTAGATTTATGTACACTCAAAACAAACTAAAGTGATACGGTGAAATCTTAAAAATACAAAAAGGGTGGACAAACTTAATTTAAAGTATTTGATTTTCACTCGTTCTATTGGCAGATTTTTTGACGTATTACAAACTAAATCAGCTTTAATTCCTCGTTTTTCTACTTATTTCTGGGGCTGTTTGCGGTGAACCCAGAGAGGGAGAGAGCGCCGCAGACAGTCGGCGCGTTAATAGAAACAGATTAGAGGGCCGCAATTATGTAAAGTAAATATGACACGGCGCCGATCCGTCAAACTCAGGAGCTTTGGGTAGTTTGTCGGTCCGGATTAACCTTCAACACGTTTGCCCTGATTTGTTGAAACAGGCGACTGACTCGCGGCGTTCGCCATAACAAATGTTATAACACATGAGGTCACCCCCCCCCCTCAGACACACGGCGAGATATTAAAGAGGTGGCGTCTCTTCATCGACTCTCCTCCATATCTCAGATTTGAGTTTTGTTTTTTTTTTACAGTGGAGGGCGGGGAGTCATCCTGATTGCTCCTTAATAATCTATAAAGCTGTTTGGGGCCGGCGTTGGAGCCCACATTATCCCTGAAGGAGGCCGTCCTCATCACACGGAATATTAGATTCTCCACAGGAGTAATGAACGGGGAAATTACTTAAGGACATGAACATGCAGCGGCGGCGTCGCAAACACAGTTCTTCTAATATTTCTGAATTAATTGGATGATTTTAAGCTGCGGGCGCGATACCAACCACCTTGAGACTTTCCGGCTCTCGCCTGCATCAGAAATTGTCGTCACCTGCGTTGATTAGCAGGATTAAAGGGCGATGAAGCTTGAAGAAGAGGGGGCTAGGCCCGGGGGGGGGGGGGGGGGGGGGGGGGGGGGGGGGGGGGGGGGGGGGGGGGGGGGGTCACATTTATAGTGTTTGCAAGACGGGCCTGGTGCATCTTTATTTGGACCCCACGGTTCTGCATTGAACTATTGGAGGTGTCGGAGTTGTTCCAGCTTGAAACTGCAGTGGAGGCAGTAACCGATGTGAATTTGAGATCTGCTTAAACCTGAGGCGGAAAGCCAGGAAAAGTCTGACATTTTCAGGACGGGTTTTTCACAACTGGAAGACTTAAAAGAAGCTAGTATCAGTAAGCCGCTACTAGCTGTTAGCAGCTACTAGCTGTTAGCAGCTACTAGCCTCTTAACAGCTATGTCAAATCCAAGAAGACAGAAATTCCAAACTGAGAATGGGTTCAAACTGAGGAGCTAGTACGACATCCAGGAGCATCTTATCTTATCTTATCTGTAGGGGCGCAGTGGTGGATAGAGTACTTACTTTAAGGATTTTAATACAAGTACTTACTTAATACTTAAGTAAAACTGTTCAAATACGATCAGCTAAATGTTTCTTTAAGTCATTTCTGCAGCGAGACAGTTCCTCTGTATTCTATCTTTTACAGTTCTACTGTATGTACATTGAAGTAATCTAACTACTTGGTGTGATTGAGTACTTTCTCCTGAGGAAAGTATCTCTGTCCTGTGAGAACCACGGATCTGTAATAAGTCGTGTTTTCAAACCACCGGTCCGTTCTCAGGTTCGTGACGTTTTACGGACCATCAAGACGGTTTTTCATTAGTTTATTATAAAACTCCAGAGGTAGGAGTTTTTTTTTTATACAAATTATAAAGAAACACTTAATCCTTTATTTGGAGATATGAAATATTAGAATCTGAAATATAACCCGTTAAAATATTGCTGTCAGACAAAAGCAGGAGAGTAAAAGTCGTAGAAGTATAATGTAGCGGTAAATGGAAATATTCAAGGAGATACGTTCCTCAGATGTGTACTTTAGTAGAGTACTTGAGTAAATGTACTTCGTTACTAACCACCGCTGCAGGTAGTAACAGAGGTGAACACACGTCTTTAGTAAAGTGGAGTGGGAAGGCGGTGTTATGTGTCTCACTATCAACAACAACAACAAAAAGGGCAAATGACATTTTTCAACCTTCTTCCATTTTCTTAAAAAAAACTATACAAGACGTGACACCGGATATTTACGGCCATTGGCAAAAACCAACCTTCCCAGTATCGGACCCCTCAACCCAAACCCATCAGAGACTCCGGTGACGCTGAAGTCTCCCGTTTTGTTTTCTGCTCCTGGGTCTAAAGGACCAAAACGCTGATTTTGTAGACTTCAGTAAAGAAAACTCTAATTTGACGTAATGGAGATACAAGATTTGGTCACATGCTCCTTTGGACACATTTCATTGGTGGAATACTTTTAAAACCAACAGACCGACACAGAAGCCGAGAAGGTCCGCCTCCGAAGGCTCAAAAAGTACAATTTATGGAGCGGTGTTGTCAGAGTCTGGACCTGAACCCCTTTGAGATGCTGTGGTGGGACCAGAAACCGTCAGTCGAGCTCTTAAATCCTCCACTGGGGCAGCACTCAAGAAGTTCTGTGAAGAGGAGTGGACCAAAATTGCAGATGTTGCTCTGAAAAGGTGTCACCACATGATGTTAAGTTCAGGCTGATGATTCAGGCACTGGGTCTTATTTCAGTCCCATTAGGAGTCATCAGTTATCAGAACTCAGGGTGTTCCGTCTGATCCAACAAGATGGAATCATAACCAGAGCCTCTAAAACAAACAAACAAACAAACATGCTCCAGTCATGTTCTGCTGCTCCGCTCCAAAACCACACCTTCAATATCAGCCAATAAATGTCAGAGTAACGACCTCACAGGCCAGAACACAGAAGACGGATCCGTCTCCGGCAGTTGGTTCTTCTCATGTGTGCCCCCCCCCCCCGGGATCTTCCTTCAGTACTTCACTGCTGAAGTCTTGAAGATCCATTTAACGTTTGACTTTATGATCGTGGACCTCTCCGGAGGAAGAACATGAAATGGACTTTAAATTAAAAAAAAAGGTTCTGCTGCTGCAGTTCCTGAACAACCAGAAATGTACTTATCCGAGCAGAACAAACCCGTCCTGTGTGTGTGTGTGTGTGTGTGTGTATATACACACACACACACACACACACACACACACACACATATATATAGACCCTGGTCCACGGTTAAATCAGATCATCTCTCTGGTTCCAGAAGAGTCCCCCTGTAACATCTCCAGGACAGGATCACCACAGGAATCCAGACCTTCTCTTTAAATCCAATCACAAACTCCAACATCGCAGGTCCATCCACTGATCCCTTCTCCTCCTGCAGGAGCCGACGGGGGACCGTGAACCTCCCTGGAGGTCACTTTCAATTCCATCCCCAGATAAAGTGTCCACCTCCTTCAGGCTGATAGATGCCCCACAGTTTAGCAGGAGCGCGCGCGGATTGGCGCTCGCGCGGGTTATCTCTGCGGGTGATTTACGCCCCGCGTCTCTTTCAGGTTTACATAAATCACCTGGAGAGGATATAAATTCTCTTATTGGAGCAAAGCCAAGCCAGGATCTTGGTCAGGTTCCTCCCGAGGGTAAGAGGTGATGGAAGCCGGGAGGAAGATTATGTTCTCATTGTCATCATCATCACTGAAGAATGACTTGAATCACCTGAACCTCACCTGCCGTTTTTTTAAAGACTATATTTAAAAAGATACACGTGAGATCTTTGAAGTTCGACTTAAGGATGAATAGATGAATAAAAGTGTGTTAAATGGATTTAATGACCCCAGAGCTGGAATGATGGAACTGGAACCTTCTCCTCCACTAAGAACCACCTATAATGTCACTATTACAACCACGTGGGGTTATTCCCACGCAGCTCCACGGACTATGAGGAGATAAAAGCGCCACACTGACCTGCTTTCAGCTGCGGGGATGCGTTCCGTTCCAGAGGCGCATAAACTTCCAGGGTTGCGCTTTAGTCCCAAAACTTGCATCAAGGTCTTTGCGTGGATTTTCTATCCGGCGCAGGTGAAAATTCTGCACGCGTGGAACTATTTCTCCGCACCGTCGATGCTCGTCTCGTGTGCAGACTCGCGCGGGGACGGTGCCGTGCTGCGCTGCGGAGGAGCTCCGCGTGTCTCTGCGCAGAAATGCGCACAAAAATACTCCCAATAAACGCGTTTACTCTTCCCCCTCCTCCTCTTCCTCAGTGAGGTGAGAACTGTACGTGTCCGGTCGCTCCGCCGCAGAGGAAGCCGTTTTCTCCCGGTAGGAAGTCAGTCGGTGAGGATGCGGAGCGTCGGCAGCCGCTCAGCTGCTCTTTTGTCCGTTACGCGCTCGTCGGTTGACAAACTGCGCATACCGGCGCTGCGCTTCGGTTCGGTTCAGCGTCGCCTCTGCTCTGCCTATCAGCGGCGCTCCGGTGGCGCGGACCGTAAATAAAGAGCAGCTCTGACCTCCAGCCGGTGAGCAACACGCAGCTGCAGACAACTAGGATGATTGGAGGGAGAAACCTTAAAGGAACCCCCGAACAAGTTCTACACTTAATCTCAGGCCGGAAACCAGATCCAGATGAACCCAATCTGCACCGGAGGGGGGCCGAACCGGTCCACCGAATCTTCTCAGCACGTGTAACGTCACACGTTATTGGCTGAGACAAAATTCTCACCTTACCGGCAAAAGGAAAGTAAACATGTATGGAAGCCGATTAGGGCCAAAAAGATAAATGTTTTTAAAAACTCCTGACTTTAGAAGGATTCAACATACGGTGGTTATTTTATTTAATATGACATTCAAATCAAGAATTTCAGAGTAAATTCTAAAATATTCTATTCGTTAGAAAAATGTTTTAATGAAATGATATTTCGATTTTTTTTTTCTTATTTAAAAAAAAAAAAAATGTGTTTTGTTGATCAGAAAGTCCAAATTTTGACTTTCAAGTTAGAATTCTGTGAATAAATACAAAAAGAGTCAAATTTGAATTTCTTTATTTCATTTTTACATTTGCATTTGGACTTTAAGTCCAAATTTCTGACTATAAAGTCAGAATTTTGAGAATTATGAGAAATAAGTTTGAATTCATTCTGATTTTAAAGTCAAGAATGATGAAATTAACAACTTCAAAATCAGAAATCTGAGTTAATCTTCAGAATTCTATAAATGTTTTTTCTTTACACTCAAAATTCTGGGATTAAATATTTCTATTTTTGACATCATTATTTTTTTTAAATGTGTTTTTTTGGACCAGTAAGTCCAAATTTTGACTTTTAGTCAGAGTTCTGAGAATAAATACAAAAATCTGAGTCAAATGTGAATTTGACATTTTTTGACATAATAGAAGGCAACGTTTAAATAAAATAGGACGTTTTAATTAAGTTGTGTGAAATTCTCAAAATTGGAAGAAAAAAAAGATAAAATGTCAGAACTATGATTTTATTTTCCGGAATTTAAGTTTATTTACCATCAAGTTAAAATATTTGACTTTCCACTTAAAATTCTAAATTTAAAAACAATATATATATAATGGCAAAAAAAAAGGGAATTCTTTCCTCATTGTTCTGAAATCGAAAGAATGATTCTGACATAATTCACAATTGTCTGACTTTTCCCCTGTATTTGTAATTTTTAATTTAATTATTTTTCTTTATTTGATTTTTTATTTGATTTTTATTTGGACATATTTGGATTTGTAAAGTCAGAATTTGTAGAAATAAAAGTTAAAAAAAAGTAAAGTAAAAAAATGTACCATAGAATAAAAAAAAGGAAGTTTTCATAAAGTTTTGCTGTTAGGTTTGTTTAAGATTCTCTGGATTCTAAATAAAAAAAATTGTCAGAAAAAAAAACTGCTAATCAATCAGAACTCCGTCTAGACGTAAAAACATTGAAGCGAGCTTTCACAGAACAAAGTCGGACTTTAATGTGGTCCTAATCCTCTTCTGCCAGAACGGAAAGGCAGACGGATGCAAATAATTGTGTTTTTCCCGCCGAGGACCGGCAGCTAAAGGATTTTTCAGGCTGTTAATTAAACACGACTGCCTAAACGAGTTGGTGTTCAAATGAAAATGATGCTGTCAAATTAGCCTTGATTCATATTGTTTTGCTTCCAGCCGTAGTGGAAGTGATGGATGGCTGCAGGGCCGCTGCAATAAATACCTAGGATGCGATTTTCTATCAAACGGCTAAAAAGGTTATTCTAATGGATGTAATTTAAAGATTCCAGCCTCACATCTTCAACATTAACGCGCAATACATCAGGAGCTAGCTGCGCGGGGTTTGACAGGCGGCTCTCACAGGCAGAATCTGCTGCGTTTCCTCGGCGAGGAACCTTCATGTCGATGAGTTCCAGTTCCAGAGATAAGTATTCTCGCCTTCAGGTCATTTCCTGCGCCGTTCTTCAAACAAAGCCTCTTTTAAACGAGCGCTGTGATTGGAGGACGTTATCTCACGGCCTTCCAATGATGTCATCTGGAGGCCGGGCCGCAGAAAGCAGAGTTTCATTCATTACAAAAGGAAAAAAGACACAGCCATCTAATCCCAGCGCCTAGAAGTCGTTTTGGTCTTAAGGGAGAGAAGGAGTAACAGAACCAGCGGTAGATCACAGACCTTCAGGATCTGGTCTGGAGGCCCCACAGCTCAATAGGGGGCCCAACTGCTGCAGCTCTGACGGACCTTTTCTTCCGCTGTCTTTAAATCCCCTTCCTGATTCTCCCGACCACATGCAGCGATGAAGTTATCAGAGAGGACAGCTAACCCGAACCCCGGCCTTCCTCGCCAGATCCTTCTATTATACCCGCCAACATCAAAACGCCGCCTCCATCACGCGGCATCGTCTGCATGAAAGGCAACGGCCCAACAATCTATCGCCTCCGTCTGTCAGTCAATCATCAGTCAAGGACAGGCAAAAAAAAAAAAAGACAGAAAGAAAAGAGGATGCAAGAAAGGAAAGGAGAGGCGGGCTGGTGGCGCCAACCTCGCCGCCGCTTCCTCTTTCCTCCTGCTTCCAGTCAACTTTCCTCATTTTTCTCCGGCGTCACCTTTCACAACGTTTCTCTGCGTCACTAAGCAACAAGTTCCCTCTTTTAATCCGCACAAAGGTTCTTGTGGAGTCGCTACACCGGAGGGTTAACGATAGATTTACTCTCCTTCAAGTCTTAAAACGGGGAGAATACCTCCTTCTGTTTCTCACACAGACGTAAAGAGGGAAAAAAACCTTCTTCTACGACACTACCTCTTTTTTTCAGGCTTTCATTTCCCTCCCCGGCTCTCCACACGGGTGACCACGCAGTCAACTGTGCCCTCTATTGGAGGCCAGTCCCTTTCAACATTCAGGGACTGATGCATGCTGGGAGGAGAGCGCCTGCCCTGCAGAAATGATTTTACACTAGAGTACTGTAAAACAGCAACGGTAGGGTTTCCCTCAAGCAACAACTGGAGCATATTTTCTATTTCTACTGTCAGAATGTGTCGGAAAAAAACACAATTTTCTGGGAAAATATAGAAAATTTGGAAGAATTCATGAAAAAAATTCCACAATTTCATAAACGCAAAATATATTTCTGTTTAAAGTACAACAATGTCTTTAATTAGTCATTTAAAAAATGTCATTCAGTCAGAAAATGTCTCCATTTGTGGAGGAACAACATGTTACAGACAGACAGACATTTATTTTATAGTTCTATACTGTACTTGACTGTTGCATTCTGGGAGGAGAGCGCCTGCCCTGTAGAAATGATTTTACACAAGAGTAACAGTAGATAACCATAAAATACACAATAGTACTTCACCATGGGTTTTCACTTAAGCAGGAAATAGTGTATAATATTCATTTCTACTGTTAGAATATGTGGAAAAAAACAAAATTTTCTGGGAAAATATAGAAAATTTGGAAGAATTAATGGAAAAATTCCACAATTTCAACATATTTTTCTGTTTAAATGACAGATTCTGGTGATAAGAACGTTTTAATTAGCATAAACATTCCATGCTGATATTTCTGGTGTCAGAATATGTGGGAAAAAAACATAATTTGACAGTAAAATATAGATAATTTGTAAGAATGAATGGTAAATATTCCTGACTGTTGGAGGACATAATTATCTTTATTGTTCTAATTATATATTCATGCTTGTCTGTGGTTAGCGCCAAAATAAAAGGACCTGGGTCTTTGTCTCAGCTCAGATCTTTCTTCAAGTCAAGGACACAACACAGGTGTGAAGGTCACAAGATGACCCCCTACAAAAATACTTCATTACATCCCCTCATGTAAAGTAATGGAGTAAATGATTACACGGACCATTCTGTGATTTACCTGCTGAAACCCAACGATGAAAAGCATCAAATAAATGAACCTTAAAACTGATCCAGAAGATCCAAATGTACCGATTCTGTCGTGTAGAAGAACCAACGCTCAAAGTCTCCTATACTTAGATAAACTATATATATATATATATATAGTTATATATATATATATATATATATAACTATATATTTTTTTAACCTTCTTCAGGTAGAAAATCATATTTTCATATTTTTTATTATCATTTAGAAAAGCCTCTTCATCACATACGTCTGTGACGCTCCTCATCACCTCCTACACTGTAAAAAATGATTTGTTCACTGGTTACACACAATGAGTATTCATGAAGTATTGTAGAGTCTAAAATTTAATTTGGAGGTATTTGATTTAGAAACAGAATTTAAATATGGAATTAAACTTTTTTTGTGTTTTTGGGATCATCACTGTAAAAAGAAAAGTGAAAAAAATGTCTTCAGCCAGTAATCTAAAAGAAGTATTTTTTATAGTATAACTTAAAGTTGGAAATACTTTGGTATTTATTATTTCATTCGGTGATACCGGTTGAGCCAGTCGAGTTCATCTAATCATTTAAAATTTATACCTTTTTTTTTTTTTTTTTTTACTTCTTTCAAATCTCTTCCTCTCTCTTCCTTTCGCTCTTCCTCTCTCTTCCTCCCTCTTCCTCTCTCTTCCCCTCTTTTCCTCTCTCTTCCTTCCTATCTTTTCTTCCTCTCTCTTCCTTTCGCTCTTCCTCTCTCTTCCTCCCTCTTCCTCTCTTCCTCTCTCTTTCTTCCTCTCTTCCTCCCTCTTCCTCTTTTCCTCTCTCACACGTGATTCTCCCTCTCTCACTATCTCTGATGGAGGAGCAGAAGGAAGTGCACCTCAGCACATTAGCGATGATGATGATCTCCCACCTTCTGATGGATGGATGTGATGAGGATGAAGAGCGTACTCTGCCTTCTGTATGTTTACCAAGTGTAACACAAAGAGATCAGAGGAGTGTTTGTCCGTCTGCAGACATTTTCCATTAGGGACATCTTTGTAACAGAAAAGGTTCTCAGCACTACGACTCGTCTTCTTCAGAGGAAGGAGTCACATTTGTTGGGGCGCAGACTTCCTGTGGTCAGCAGCAGGATGCTCCTCAGCCCAGATGATAATAAGTATTTACTAGTAGTAGTTGGGGTTATTTAGTCATTAAGTTACTACATTACTTTACCACTATTTCAATAATGTCCCTAAAATCTGAGTCTCTGTGCCTGAAGATATCAGAGAACCAACGTCACTAAATGTTATTAACCCATAGGACTCCATGAGGTGTCACGATTTCAAGGCGATGAAAAGTTCCTTTCATGGCTCTTTCCTTGATTTCTTATCTTTATTCTGTAACTGAAGCTGAGTTTCACTCATAAAATGCCTCAGTAACACATCTTGCGTTATATTTAGTCTGCTCTAACAACAACAATTGAACAAACTGAGGAAAAAGAAGGATTTCATGGCTGAATCTCTCTGAGGCAGAAATGTTTCTGGGTTCCTGTAAGTTCAAAGAAAGTTTGCATCTCATCTCTTTACATCATCATTACGTTCCACAGACGGGCTTGAAGCTCGTTTGAGCCTCGTCTCACACGTCTGCACGTCTTTGGTGGCGGTAAAACACTTTCCTGCATCTGCCTCAAGCGCCACCTTTGTCTCACTCGGCGCCTCGGCGACACATCCGACTTTTGTCACACGTTTTGTTATTTTACCTTTTCTGCATTCCTGATGTTTAAAGCTCAGTCAGTTTCTGTGTTTCATCCCTGTTATAATGTTCTGCTGTGGAGCTTCTGACTGACTGACGACAGCCGGGACGGAACCGAGGGCACCAAGGGCGGATTGGCTACGAGGTGCAGGTGAGTAATAGAAGTTTGGTAGTGGCTGTCAATCAAGACGCTTACAAACCCTTTTTCCATCTGTAGTTGATGTGGTCTTCATGACGCTCAGATGTACCATTTTTATTTTCTTTACTCAAAACCCAGTTGTGTAAAAAAGTAAAAAAGAATATTTAATATTTAATTTAATTGAATTTAATATTTGATGGACGTAAGTTTGGAAATTTAAACCTGTTTCAATTTTAAATTTCTTTTTAAATGCGCTTAATGTTAATTTTCTCTATAAATAAAGTTGCGTTGATTCAACGTTATTTGTGGTGATATAATGTGAATCCATCATTTGTCATTTTATTTCATTGGAAAAGATACTATAATGATATTTATTCAGTATTTAGTTTGTTGTTGTTGTTTAAGGATCACAGAGAAGAAGATCTGGATGTCAGAAGTCGTCATTTCTACAATATACGATTATAAACTATAAAAGCCCGGCGGCCCAGAATACATGAGACAATAGAGGGTCCGTGTCCGTCCTCAGCCCCGTACGTCTTACACATGTTCAGAACCAGAAGAGGAAACAGATGGGCTGCGCCGCGGGGACGGCGAGACCCGCAGAAACGCCACATTGACGGATTACGCGTACGCTCCCCGCCGCTGGCTGGGTCTGCAGGAATGCGTCCCCACCGGGTCAGACAGCCGGTCCGATGTCTTGTCTTGTCTTTTTTTTTGGATGCGTCTTAAAAATGGAAGCAACAAAAGAATTTCGGCCCGTTTACGTGCAGCGCCTGAAATTCACCCTGCGACGGCTTTTGCCTTTTGTTGGTCCGGCATTGTGCGATCAGAACCACACAGACCCGCGTAAAGGGATTGGACAGAACTCTGCCTTTCATGTGGAAATGAACCCCGTCCAAAGGGACAAAGACGGCTTTCAGCCCCGGTTTCACAGTCAAGACTTTAGAGAAGAACATTCCTGCCTGCTGCACAAGAACAAACACCTGGAGTCCAAACGGGGGGTTGATCTCAGGTGAGGTCAGGAGGTCAAGTGAGGGAGGTTATCTCCCTCTCCTGACCTCCCATCTCTCTCCTATCTCTCTATCTCTCTTATATCTCTCCCTCTCTCCTCTCCCTCTCTCTCTCACCTATCTCCTTCACTCCTATCCCTCTCTCTCTCTCTCTCCCTCTTTCTCCTGTCTCTCTCCCTCTTCTATTTCTCTCTCTCTCTCCTTTCTCTCTCTCTCCTATCTCTCTCACTCTCTCTCCTTTCTCTCTCTCCTATCTCTCTCTCTCTCCTTTCTCTCTCTCTCCTATCTCTCTCTCTCTCTCCTTTCTCTCTCTCCTATCTCTCTCACTCTCTCTCCTTTCTCTCTCTCTCCTATCTATCTCTCTCTCCTTTCTCTCTCTCTTATCTCTCTCACTCTCTCCTTTCTCTCTCTCCTTTCTCTCTCTCTCCTCTCTCTCTCCTCTCTCTCCTCTCTCTCTCTCTCTCCTTTCTCTCTCTCTTATCTCTCTCACTCTCTCCTTTCTCTCTCTCCTTTCTCTCTCTCTCCTCTCTCTCCTCTCTCTCTCTCTCCTATCTCTGTCACTCCTATCCCTCTCTCTCTCCCTCTCTCTCCTATCTCTCTCTCTCTCTCTCTCCTCTCTCTCTTTCCTATCTCTCTAACTCGAGCGTCAATCATCCTGAATCAGGATCTCATCGAGGTTTCTGCCTGTTAAAAGCCTGTTGTTGTTGTTTTTCTGGACACTGTCATCACGTTCTGGCCCTTGTTGGTCTCAGTCGTATAAAACGTAAAGTCAGCACTCAACAAAATAGTTCTTTGAATGAACGTTAAAGAAAAGATGGTTTGATGGATGATTCAGGGGCGATCGGTTAAATTGGTCTAACTGAAGACAGTAAATATAAATCAGGTTGAATAAACTTCACATTAAGACCCATAAATGCAGAAACTGTGGAACTTTTATTTGATGTTGTAAAAGTGAAGTTCCTACATGACGTCATCATCTTTATCCAACAAACACTGGATTGATTCTCACAGAATAAACCTTATATTTAAGTAAATGTAAGAACAATATAAGACCTAAACCTTTCCTGTGATTCAACGCTGGGTTAATAAACCCACCTGACATCTCAGGCCCTTCTGTGACGGCCTTTATTGTGGCGGGGTCGCTATAGCAACGCCAGGTCAGCACTAATAAAAGAAAAAAAAGTATATCATTAATAAATACAATTCAGGCTCATGATTAAAATTAGTTTAAAAAAAAAAAAATGAATGAAAATCCCCCAAAACCCCTCAAACACGACAAAAACTTTAGATAATTAACATTTACATCCTTATTTTCTGGGAAGAAAATGAAAATATGTCCATTTTTTTTTTTTTATTATTTGAACCAAAAGATTAAAAAATAAAACCAACCCTTCCTCGCAGCAGAAGGAAGCGGCGTCTGAAATATGAAGCGGACTCAGTGTCACCCTAAATGTTTGGGACGGATGGACGGCATCAAAGGACGGCGACGGCGTTGGATCAAAGCTCGCGGCGGGAGACTCTGTAAACGACATGTGGTTCATTTGAAACGATGAACCGGTGAGCAGAGAGGCTGCTGGGAAACCCACGTCTTCAGGAGGACCAGGAGCGACAGAGGAGGCGGAGGAGGTTTTATTTACAGAGGCAGCAGCGACTGCGTGTTTTTAATGCAGTAATAAATAACTTCATGTCCGTGTTTGGATTTATTGAGGAGAGGGAATGATTAAAACCCAGCAGAACCTCCCCGCGGGCTGTTCCGCTCATAAACCGGTTTTATTTGAGAATACATCTCAGACGGCTGTCGGGTAACATTTGAGACCAGGAGATCAATAAAACCCTAAAAGTCCCTGAATACCAGGACGTATAATCTTTAATAATATTCATTTTTTCAATATTATTCAGCTCTGGGAAAAAAACAAACGAGTTTTTGAATTTGCTTCATTTGATCCGAGTACAAAAGTAGAATTCACCTTTAATCTGGATTTATTAAACCTGATCTAGAGTCATTAATCCTTATATATATATATATATATATATATATATATGTACTTTATGCACAAACACGTTCACGAGGAGGCTGGAGAACTCAGAGGGAACCTCAGCAGACACTGTGAGATGACAGATGGGCCTCATGTTGGGACTTAAACCCAGAACCTTCTTGCTGTGAGGAGTCTGACACCAGATTGAGTTCTCCGACCAGAGAGAGAGGAAATAAGAAGAATAATGAGTCAACACCTCCAGGAAGAGTCAGCAGGTCGTCTGCTCATGGCGTCACTCCCCCCCCCCCTCTCTGATCCGAGTGCCTCTTGCTGGGGTTCGGATCAGTAACGTCACAATGTGGCTATTGATTCCTTTGATGTTCCTTTAGGGGTGGAGCTAGTGGCTTAGTGGGCTGAACAAAGATGCGGAAGTGGACGGCGCAGGATAGGAGGGGCTACAGAGTATTTGTGAGATACTCAGAGAGTTTGTTGGAGTTGTCTGGTAATAACTCAGACATTAAAGGAATAATTCGCAGACATTTTTCCGTTACCTTCGGTTCTGTTGTGTGTTTTTACGAGTGAAATGAACTTGTTTTAATCAAGGGTACCCTGTACTGTAAAAACAGTTAAATTCCAGCAGGAAAACACCGTAAAATACAAAACAATATATCACTATAGCAGGTCGGCTGAAGTTCACTAAATCAAGGAACGCAGGTAATTTACTTTATTTTACACAGTCAGGATTATTTTACAGAACTTTACCGCAAAAATACTTTGCTTTTGGTGAAAATATGGAAAGTACAAGAATTCTTAATAGTAAGTAATGTCATGCGTATTTTATACAGGTCTACGCTGTATGTGTTTGTTTATGCTAATTTACTGTAATGTCCTTTACATGGTTATTATTTTACAGTAAAACACAGCAGCGTTTGTTTTTTTTACAGTGTGGATCATTTTAAAGGGATTTTAAATAGACGAGTATTATTGAATAACACCTTAGAAGTCAAATTCAAACATGCAACATTTACACAAACAGCCATAACATTATAACCACCAGCTGTAGTTTATTATGTGATATAACAACGGCCAATTATTACAATTATTATTACAAGGGAACATTTATTCCTCCTAGTTGATGTGAGAAGCAGAACGATAGGAGCCATTTTGAGCAGAACTAGATTACGATGCCTAGTCGACCGGGTCAGAACATCTTCAAAACGGCAAGTCTTATTGATGGTAAGTGTTCTGAGAAAAGACCGCTGGTAAACCGGAAACAGGGTCATGGGGGTCTGCGTGAGGGGAACCACAGAGGAGCAGCGTTTTACCCATAAATGTCGACACCTTTGAACGCAGGAAGTTTCTGCAGGAACTTCCTGCCTGCGTCGCGTAAAAAGCGTAAAAAGAGAAACTTTGAACCGGGATCAAATAAAACCTCCACTTTATAAAATGACAGTAGAGAAAAATCAATAACGGCTGAAGAACGCTGGCGTGGAGGAAAGTTCAGCGTTTTGTGTTTGAAGGCGACGACGGACGATGTTGTGTCAAAGAGTTTGTGTTTACCTGGTGGAGAGGAGTAAACGTCAAACGTCTCCCACTGCGTCTCCCGGCGCAGGAGGAGACATCTGCTCGGTCTCTCCGGGAAGTCATTGCTATTCCACGCATCTCTTCCGTAATCACAGCTATCCTGTTAATGAAGTTTGACAGGTGGCGCTCTAATCTCGCTCTGTTCAGACGCCGCCGCCGAGTCTCCGTCTGCCGAAACAGGGAATTAGTCTCTGGGTGGCGTGAAAAAAAGGCGGATGTGAGTCGAGTGCAACAACAATCCTAGACTAGAGCCGTTTGCAGATGACACCCCACCAAATCTGTAGAATTGTGGATGTGGTTGCCGGAATTTTACCGTTAAAAAACACGCGTCCACATATAAAACATTAAAGTCCAGAACCATAAAAAACAGATTTAACCTAAACCTTTTTATTGTTACATACTTAAGTACATGAAATAAATGTAAATTACTTTAACTTCAGACTTTTAACCAACAATTCGACATTATTTCACAGATATGTCCCGTATTTTCTCTGTCAAAAATATTGACAATTAAGTTGATAATTAAAGTTTTCAGAAAGAAAGAAACAGCGGCGAGTCTCTCTGAGACTTTCAGCGCGAGATAATAAAAACAAAATAACAACGGAATGGATAAAATAAATATCGTCTGATACATTCACAGTAAAAATAGAACAACTGACTTCTGGAAAATGTCGGCGTCTGTTCCGCTGAGGGTTCGGAGGTCAGTGTTTCTGCGCTGGCGGCAGGAACGGGTTGAGACTTTATGTTCTGCCACTTCCTGTCCTGACCTCGAGATCACGGCGTTCAGTGTACTTCCACTCTCCCGCTGTTGAACAACACATCAAAGTCAGTTTCTAGCCCGGCGCCGGAGACGGACTGGACGCCGACACGGAGAATCAGTCGTGAACGTCTGCTGGAAAGTGAAAAAATGGTCAATATTTATTTTTTTAATCTCAAAATTCTGACTTTATTCATAAATTCTGACTTTAAACTCAAAAGTCTGACTTTATTGTCAGATTACTGAGTTAAAACACAGAATTCTGACTTTGAACTCAGATTTAAAAAAAATAAGCACAATGTAGGTTATGAGAATAAAGTCAGAATTCTGAAAGTAAAGTTGAAATTCTGAGTTATTAGGGGTCCCAGGCCCGGATAAAAGGGGAGGGGTACGTCAGGTGGGCCATCCGTAGTTAGAGAGACGCAAAATCAATATGTGGAACGAGACGATCCACTGTGGAGAACCTTAAAGCGATCGGCCCCAAGAAATACTGGTCCGAATGAATAAGTCAGAATTTTGAAAAGAAAGTCAGAATTCTGAGTATATATATATTTTTAAAAATGTTTATTTGGTAATTTCTTTTCCTCATTTAAAAATAAATCAATATGAATTTTTTTTTCTTTTTTCCTGAAGAATCCAGATGGTTATTCATGTAAAATGACCTTTTAATAGAATTTTACATAACTTTGTTATATTACTTATTCATTTGATTTTGTTGTTTAACATATTTAATAATGTAACATAATTTTTGTTGCTGTAGGTCACAGATTATAACGGCAGCATCTCCGGCGCTACGCCACCAAACATCTCGTACGTTAGCGAAAGAAAAAAGAAAAGAAGGTGATTCATGTCTAGTTTGATGTAAATAGGCCCACGCCACCAGGCGGGTCGGTGCCTGTTAGCGCCGGAGCTGATCCAGTAATAACATTCACTCTGGGAGTTAAACACAGGCAACTTTTGTGCACTAAAAGTGCCAAGGTAAGAAAACTGCAGAGCGTTTATCAAAGGCTGAACGAACGCCGCCGTAGTCTCACACGCGGCTAATGAAGAGATATGTCCTCCATTACGGGGCCAGATTCCTGCTGCAGCGATTAGAAACTCTCCGGAGGGGCTCCATCACGGGCTTTCATTGAATCCGGACCTTTGCAAATCTTCATATCCTGCACAATTTTCATAAATTGAGGTCTAATGAGTGCAGTTGACATAACTGTGATTTATCGTCTCGCAGGGTTACCAATTCCGGCGCGGCGCGGAAAATCATGGATGTCGAGGGATTAATCATATTCATATTTGAAAAGTGAGGCGTCACGTGAATAAAAGGGCCTAAATGTCTCTCTCTCTTCTTATCGTACGGGCGTCGGGATCATACATACAAACGCGCCGCGCGCTAACAAGCTCCCTGAGGTGGCCTGACGCTGTTGACGGCGCTCGGCGAGCTCCGGCCGGCGCGCGGCGTGATTCCGGTGGCGGTGTCGTAATTACATTTACTTCTATCGTCAGCCGGCGATTGTTATTTCCTGCTAATGCAGCAATCAAAGAGATGTAAATAATAATAATAATAATAAAATATAATAATAATATTCATATAGGTGTAATTAAATATAATTAAATGTCTTTATTTGGGATAAATTTAGGCACAAACAATATTTAAAAAAAAACAGCTTTTTTTAAAATATTAAAAATCTAGGTGTGAAATGTGAAACTTAAACATTAATCTAAATGTTAAATGTGAAACTTAAATATTAATCTAAATGTTAAATGTGAAACTTAAACATTAATCTAAATGTTAAATGTGAAACTTAAACATTAATCTAAATGTTAAATGTGAAACTTAAATATTAAATGTAAGTTTTAAATGTGAAA
>VRLP01007418.1:0-21939 GCA_009660295.1 Lophius piscatorius | reverse complement strand
GAAACTCCCCGTGTCTGTGTGGGTTCCCCTAGGGTTACTTTAGGGTTCTCCCACAGTACAAAAACAGACAATATAGGTGAAGCGATGAGTAAACTGCTTGTAGGTTTGACGGAGAGAGTAAATGGTTTTCTGTTTCTATGTGTTGGCCCTTTAATGAACTAACAGCTTGTCCAGGATGTACTCTCTCCCTATGCCAGCTGGGATAGGCTCCAGCCAAGCACAGATGAGCAGTTGCAGAAAATGGATCGATGGGAGAAAGGAAGAGTCGGGCATGTGCCAAAAATGGAACTCTTGAATTTTAGAGTAGACCCGGATAAAGAGTCGATTTTCATGTGCTTTAACGGAACCCTGAGGGAAGGCATTCTGATGGAGCATTTATTTTTGCTGGAATTGGAAAGGTTAATTTGAATAAAAAGGCTTGAGTATTGAGTGACCTCTACTTAGTCATAATGTATTATAAGCCCCATCGGTCAACCTCTAGTTTATATGCTGTCGAGAGGATCCATAAGACCATGGAATTTATAATTCATTATAAGTCACATCTATAATATAATATTTAAGGCTGTAGTCATAAAGCATTGAGAATGCATCATAATTCACTATTTACGACCAATAATGGAATATAGTAGTAGACAGTTCCTTGACTGTGTTGCCCACAATTCTTTTAACTTAAGCAATAAAGGAATTTGATATTGATATTTATATTTAAAGCGTATTCACACATTTTTTTTTTTTTTTTAGAAACTGACAAGATAATCGTTTCCAACCTAACGAGATAATTATGTTGTTTATTTTGAAAAAGATAGAAGATAGAGTTTACTCCTGGTTTTGACTCGTGTCATTGATGCTCATGTCATTTATTCATCTGTTATTGCCATTAGTTCAGTAATATTGCCCAGATACTGAAGGACTCTCCTGATGTTCAGACAGAAAGTACTTCCAGGTCCTCGAAAACAGCAGAGAGGAGGGATTACTCTTTATTATGAAGTAGTGAGCGCCAGGTGAATGCCAGGAACTCTAAAAATCGAACTTTTAAACTGCAGACAGGCGAAAGCTGCTCGAGTCAGTTCAGGCACACAGGCATAGAGCCAAGGAGGGAGGAACATGCAATTATTTTTCAGGCCATGTGTTCATAAAAAATCACAAAAAGAGGAAAAAATGCCGAGTGGTTTCAACCCACAGTGGGCGTCCCTCAGGGCAGGGCGTAGAGATGAGTGTTAACCAGAGTGGAGTGTTTTGATTCCTGATGCAGGCAAATATCGCTCCATAAAAATAGCATTTACAAAATAAAGGATGAAACGTCAGAGTAGCAATAATTATACTCATAACTACTAACGCATACTCCTTATTATATTAATTAAATATACTAAAATATTTAGCCACACACTTCCTAAGCACCACCGGTTCAGATCTGTTTGACATTGCAGTATTTTTACCTGGACCAGTGGATCTGATTTGGTGTGATTTGACTAGCTGATGACTCAAGTGAACGCAACACGCTTCCATAGATATACCTTTATTATCATCAATAGATGCTACAATTCAAACCTCTTCACGTTTCCTGCATTCCTACCTTGTTTTAGCAGTTTGCTAAACTCGAAACTGAAAATAAGGACGCATTTCTCTCTAAAAATGTAGCTTAAATCCATCTTACTTTTTCTTTTTTGTCTTCTCTTCCTATTTTCATCAGGAGAGGAGGTGGACAGAAAACTCTGCTCATCCTCGCCACCTCCAGAGCCCATTCCCTGCAATGTGCCCTGCTCGAGGGACTGTGTGCTCAGCGACTGGACTACCTGGTCTACCTGCTCGCAGACCTGCTCCAGCAAGACCATTGAAGGGAAGCGGATGAGGACCCGCTCCATTCTGGCCTATAATGCCGGCGAAGGTGAGCCTCCGCCGTCTGACTGACGGCTCCTGCACCATCCTCTATGGAAATATATTCAAATGAATCCTGGCTAGTGGCTTAGTCATGGCCTTTCAAGTCGTCCTTTGCTGTCACTCTCTGAATGTCTAGATTTCACACTTGTCTGAATTTGCGTTTTTCTTTATCTCAGGCCGTGAGATATCTTATTATTTGTGTTGGTCTGTATCCTCGCCTGATATTCACTTTTTATGTGTTTATGATCATTTCTGCGCTTTAACTTTCTGCGTGGGTCTGCCTTTTACTTTTGTCTCCAAACATTTCCCTGTCTCTGGTTACTTACTTGTGTGTCTTTCTCACAGTCACTGCGATGGTTGTGGCGTGGATCACAGTGATGGAGGGTAACACTCGTAATTAGAGTTTGCTGGTAGCTGTTTTAAACCTCTAGAGATGTGATGCGTGTAAATAGAGCCGTAATATATTGTTAGCATATTTTGAGTCGCCACAGAAGCTTCAGGGTCTCTTCTAGCTGATCACTCAACTCACTCATCCAGTTTTAATAGAGACCCTCTTAGTCATGTGTGAAGTAACTAGTTGGTGTTAGTCGTGGTTCTGCGGTAGTATTAGTTATTATGTATGTCAGCTGTCTCATTAATATATTTGACTAATTACTGTATTTGTCAAAGGTCTCGCCCGGGTGCCAAAGTTTCCAGAACTCTTTGGTAAATATTTCCCTCATATCTAGCGTTTTATTAGTCTCAAACTCAAATGCAAATTTTCGCTAACCGTCTGCACATGGTATTAGTGCACAGAACACAAGTGAGTGGGAAAGCATCTTCAGGAGGAAACACTTCTGGTCCACAACGCATACTCTCCACAAGCTAACGACTCCACAACATGCACATTGGTCAATGTGGTTTGATCACTGATTCAAAACTTAACTTTTTTCTTTATTTCACACAGCAGAACATAATTACGTTGCATTTCGCTCCACACAGAGCATTAAGAAAAGACAAAAGTAAACAGACGATGACAAAAAAAATCTGCAGTCTGTATATAAAGTGAGTGGGATCCTGCACAGGAGCAGGATTATTGCAGTGGTCAAACCACATAAATAAATACTATATAAGTGTAAAGAAGAATATATTAAATTGCAGATAGCATGAGATAATATTGCAAATAGTAGGCTTATACAGTTTTCACGAATTGAAACAAAAAAGGTGAGGTACTGAATGTAGTCGTGGTCAGGGTGGTACCTCAGAGAATTTTTTAACCCTCCTCTAGGTGACCCTTGTCTCCATTTTTCTCTTCATTTCCTCTCTCATGAGGCGCCAAGTCGTGAGGAAGAGTTTTGTGTTGTGTTTATCGAAATACACAGCGCATGAAGTTGGAAGCAAATTTATTCAACCCCACTCCATATTAGGTTTACTGCCAAAATATACCATTTATCAACTGTTTGCAGTAAGCATATCAAAGAAGAACAGTTTGGATAGCTCAATGCAACATAAAACGCTACTGCCGCCGACTGCTACAGTCTCAAGATGAGTCGAGCCCCGGGATATCCTTCCACATAAGAGACACATTTACATTTCATGTATTTAGTTTCATGTAAACATTCATAGACGTATTTAAGCAGTAGAGTTTAAGTTTTTGTTCATTATTTATTTACTGAAGGTCTCCATTCCTGAACCCAGAGACTCCAACTCCTTGGCTGACCCCAAATCATTGGAAAAGTCCCTTGAGTAGGCTCAGAACAATCTAGATAAGTTACAGAGGTTTTACAGAATTAGGGATGGTGTTCTATAGAGCTGGTTTACAAGATTTACAAGAGCAGCTCTGCTGGATGGTTTAGTGACGGTTGGCTCTGACCAAAAGACAGGAGGTAGAGCTGAAGGAGGCAGAGATGAAGATGATCAGATGTTCTTTGGGAGTGACGAGGATGGACAAGATTGGAAAGGAGCACATCAGAGGGACAGCCCAGGTGAGACATCTTGGAGACAAAATCAGAGAGGCCAGATTGAGACGGTTTGGCCACGTGAAGAGGAGGGATAGTTGATGTACTGGTAGAAGGATGCTGGAGATGAAGCTGCCAGGCAGGAGAAAAAGGAGAAGCCCAAAGAGGAGGTTTGTGGATGTGGTGAGAGAGGACATGCTTATTGGTCTGTGTGACAGAGGAAGACGCCGAGCACAGGGAAGATGGAAACAGATGATTGGCTGTGGCGACCCCTAAAGGAAACAGTCCAAAGAAGAAGAAGAAAATGTCTGTATTGCGATAATACAAAATATTTCCATTCTATGGATCAACGGTTTGTCTGGCGGAGGAAGAATGAAGCAGATGCTGAAGAGAACACCCTAGTTACAGTGAAGCATGGCGGTGGCTCTGTGATGCTCCGAAGCTGTTTTGCTTCCTCAGGGACCGGCGACCTGCAGTGTGTAAAGGATAAGATGGAATGCCATCTGTGGAAAGAAAGGGGAAGCATGGCTTCATTGGAAAAGGACAATGATCCCAATCAGACCTCCATGGACTTGGAGGTCTGATTCAGATCGTTGTCCTTGGTTTCAGAAGAAGTCCTGGAACATCGCCTGACGTGAACCCCAAAGGCATGGTGGGATAAGAATGTGGATGCAGGAATATTACACATTTGGATCCATAAGGAATGGGCCAACACTGATTTCAGAGCAACAACATTGTGTCTAGGAGTACTAGAGACTTGAACCCTTCAGAGACAACCACAGTCCACAAAAGCAGTATTTTGTGTTATATTTGGGAAAACACTTGTAAGATCTGTTGTATTGAACTTTCTTAAGTGTTTTTGAAAACAGCTGATAAATAATAGAATTTCCCGGCAAATCTCATATACGATGGGGAATTGTATAATCTTACTTCTGACTGTAGCTTGAGAGCCATATATAGTGATTGTTTTTCTTCTATACACTGCATCCCATAAGGCTAACATGATGCTGTCGTTCGGCTATGTGTTTATGCTTTATAAACACTCTGTGAGTCAGGGTGAAGTGGAGCTTGGAGCGTCAACGTGTCTTTTTTTTAGAAACTATCTGAGCTGTTGAATTAAAGTCCCTCACCTTTTCCCTCATGGGTGCATTGAGAGGACGGGAAAACAAAAACACATTCTTACAAGTGCATGCATAGTTTAACATTTAGCCGTTGGGTGTCATCAGTTGATTCCTGCCTCCAAACTCTCAAAAGTCAACTTCATTGCAAGCATGTTGTGTGGTCACTCTCTTTTAAGGAAGGGCGAGCACAGGCTTTTTCACAGCCTCACGGAGCAGAAACGCTTCCTCACAAGGATGCTTCCCACTCATCCTTACTCCCCTACGCTCATCTCCAGTGCACGCACTCGTGACTGAGCCCTAATTAAACGGCATTCTCTACACCAGAAGCATAGACGCTGTAGTAAAGTTGGAGTGGTTGAGAATTACAAAGTAAATCATATCAAACAATTCTCAGCTGTCTGCTCTGACACAAATTACCAGCACTCAAGAACAGTAGTTGAAAGAAGTGTTGCCTCTCCACCATGGCCTGCCCCTGCAGAGTAGATTATCCGATTAGATTTTTTTTAGCTCCTCTTCAGATTTTGCAGTGACTATTGCATATAAATCAATTTTAAAAAAAAGGAAATAAGAAATCACTCAAGGTTTTAACATGCAGGGGGAAATCTAATCAGCAACCGCCAATATGTTGGTATAAAATTAGGCATAATTAGCCTAATAAATTGCCTATTTATATTTAATTCCAGGGTGATTATTGTGGTAGCTTTAATCACCCGCGTGCCTCCAACTGTTTAACACCTGTCACATGAGTGAAAGTCAAGATGCATGCTAAAAGGCCCTGCAAAAATACCAGCTATCCTGCAAATGCCGTCGGGAGGTTTTCCTGCTTCAGACAGTTCAAAGCTGGTCGACAATCATGAGCGATCCGACTGTGCTCGTTTCAGCCACCGTGTCACGCTACTGTCGGGGCTGCATTGTTAGTCAGCTAATCTGGCTCGACACATTGAGCAGAAAGTTTGTCTTCCTCAGTAGCCATCAGGTTGAGATATGTCTGAGCTGGGAGTCCGTGATTCAGTGTGTGCACCGCCGCTCATTACGGGGCTGGCTGTCTGCCAACTCCAGCAGCAAAATACAGGTGTGGAGGAGTCCCGCAATTCCTCTCAATCATTGCTGAAATCCCCAAGTGTCAGCACTTTAGACTGGAAGAGGCTCTCTCAGTCCATCAACCCACCAGCAGAGTGACTGACTGCTGCTGCAAAGGAGAAAAAATGGGAGATGGGCGTTTGTAGAGCAAAAGAGAGAGAGAGAGAGAGACAGAGAGAGAGAGAGAGAGAGAGGGTTGTTAGGTTCAACAACTCCTCTTATGAGGGGACATACCTGCAACCTCAGCCACGCACTATGATGTACACCAATATGCCATTACATTATAACCACCAACAGGTGATGCCATAATAACATGGATTATCTCCTGTCAGAGGGTGGGATAAACTAGACCTGTCAAATTTGGTCCTGAGGCTAACTTGTAAGAAGCAAGATAAATGGGCAAGAATGTGGGTTATTTTGACACGGGCTGGATTGTAATGGCTAGATATCTGGCTCAGGGATCTGTAGAACTTGTTTGCTCGTTCCTGGTCTGCAGTGGTTAGTACCTACTAATGAGGTATAAAGAAGGACAGCTGGTGAAGTGACGACACACAAGGGTCAATAATGTACATGGGCAGAGAAGCTTATCCTGTGAGAATTCTCTTTTTTCTTTTTACAGTTTTGATAGAAAGAAAGTCAGGAAGCACATCAAAGAGCTTAAGGGTGGCAGAAATATGGCCTACACAATGAAAGGCGTGTGGTTGTAACGTTATGGCCGATAAGTGCATGCCTGTTCTGTTTTAGTGTCACCAGTATATACACTAAAATAAAATAGAAATGCATAGCAAGACTCCGTACCTCTTATTCGATGTCATATTTCTCCAGAAAATTCTGGCAGTTAATTATTACTTTTATGTTTCTTCTCTTCTGACTCGATGAATAACAACGGAATGTAAAAACTGCTGAATCCAGACTGCTGGACATAATTAATTGCATAAACCTTCATTAAAAGTGTAGCGCTTCTTCATAACAGCTCCTTTTAAACTGCAGATCCTTATATCGTTTGTAAAGCAAATACAATACATATGTGCATTTATATCCCTTCTCCTCTTCATCGTCTCTTTGATACATAGCATACATTCAGGAGGTCAGAAGTTGTGTGGACTTTCAGGGCTTTTCTCAATGATTTCTATGCTACCTCTTCTATATATACTCCAACGGGTTCCAGGACTGTCAGGAATTTTTGTTTCCAAGAAGTGCCACCATTTTTTTTTCTCTTTTCAAAAAAAGCTATTCCTGTAACCTCAAAGATATTTAATAATAGAATAAGATGATCCATGCTCAAATTGATATGAATGCAATCACATTCAAATGCTGACAAAAATGGGTATATTTAGCAGTAACATTGATAAAATAGAAAGTAAGATGACATTACAAGCATTTGTTTGTCTTGAGATTGGATTTTATTGGGAAGAACTCAACGTCAAGCTTTTTCAAGTGAATGGATTTAGCCTCATGGAATCAAATTCTTCAAGTTTTAAAATTTAAAACTGTTTATTCACAGCCTTTCTTCAAAGTTTGTTTTCCTTAATACGTGGCTTTTCTTTGCTTATCATAATAATATGAGTTGAAAGCTAAATTCCTCATTGTTATGAGGCTTTTAAGAGTATTGAGATAATAATCTGTGATGTGAGCTACATCTTATGGCAAAGTCATCGTACGTTTTTTTTGTCCAGGTGTTTGAGGATTTAGTTCCGGAGAGATTAGAACCAAAAATATTGTAATTTCTTTATAACAAAGAAGCCTGATCCAGATGATGACCTGTACCACCACCAGAAAGGAAACTGTATTCCTTATGCTGCACCCTACCACTTCACCTCTCCACAAAATAACATCAAAATCTGTACAAGCCTTTTAAGTAAAGCTGTTAACAGATAAATCAATACAGGGGTTTAGCTGTAACCATTTAGATTATTCCTGACATCTGCAACAAATGGAATAAATGTGCTATAAGCCCAATACCTCAAATCGTGTGTGCACCATTTTGGTGTTAAAGCTGTACCATTAAGATTTGTTTTAGACACCTGTGTCGAATGGAAGACATGTCTGTGTATAATATCTCACTGCAGACATTTTGCTTTTACACCTGCACTGCATTTCCTTCCGTTCATGCTGTGTGCCGTATATATTAGCACATGCAGACTGTGTTATAAGTAAATAACTTAGAATATTCATATCTACTCCTTACTATTATTCCATGCATTATAATAAATTATTTAGCTGAGAATTAGAAATGTATTTAGTGACAGGGTGCATTGCATCATAAACAAACACTAGGTCCACCGGAAGGGAAAAACTATTCTTACAAAGGCAACCAAATGCTGAAATGCTAGTAAAATGCCTGAAAAACCATTAAAAAAAAGAAATGCAATACATTTTTACACTCACTATGTGTATTACCTAATGAATTTTGGCTTCCACCAGACGTGTACTCTGATAACTGCAACAGATTCACATCACACTTCTCCCAGCCAACTTCACAGGAACCGAGTCCAGGAATTACACAGGGACCGAACAGCCTGGTTGCAGTATGTTGCATGTAAATAAATTAAAACTGAATGATGTGCACATCATGGATATGGACTCATAGGTCTATCCCAGCCACCTACCCAGGAATAAGTTCCAGAATTCGTTTTATTTTTTTTAAGGTTCTGTTTGCTGTTGATCAGGGACAAATGATGCCAAATTTCTGTTAAAGCTAAATGGGAGCAAGGTCATTTAATTACTCTACAAAAAATACATTTAATATTGAACTTGAAAGCTCTCCAGAACACAGAATCAACTTTTGAAAGTGCTTTAGCGGGGCTTATTATAAATCAAAAAATGTTCCAGTCACATAACAACATACTGAGTGTCATTTTTTTTTAACCAACATGCTAATTTTTGGGTTCGGTTTTGCAATTAACTTTTTGTTTAAGAGTTCCTCAACTTGTCAGTCATGCATCCCACAATATTTGCTAACAGAAGGGACAAGGATACATCTTCAAGGATACACAGTCAACAGAGAGAGGTAAAAAGTTTTACCTCCGTGGTAAAAAGGGTCCCAATAATGAAATTAATGTTGCTGATAATTTTGAAGCATTAATGTAAAGCATCAGCAGTTTTTTCTCACTAGAGGTATGGAATATTAAATGCTCTCTACATCTTACACTTTCTTACATTTTCTTACAAAGCTACAAGAAGACCGTTGGTGAAAATGCAAACATGTGATTTTATTATCTGACGATATACAGAAATCCATGAGAAGCAGGTAATAATCATTATATTCCGATAAAAAAGAAAATGCATATCCTGCATCCCTCCTGATAAATTCCCCCTTCCCTATTGTTATCATGGTTTCAGTGGTTTTCTTTCTAATCTAATGTAACGGAATAAGCACAAAACACAGATTTGAAATATTATCTGCCTCTTAAAGTTACGGTATTAACACTGTAAAACCCAAATCTAGAAAGAATTTGCATTTCTTTCACCCTTTAGATGTTGTTTGAGCAGGATTTATTATGGTTCAGTTTTAAGTGAAATGTAATATTTCCATTGGAAGAATACTTTCAGTGTTTAAATTCAACGTCTGAGCAAGTATACAACAAACCTAAAGGTTTATTTGCAGGATTTATTGCATATTTTGGTCCTTGAGCGAATAAAGCTTTGTTCATATAGCATCTTTCTAAGATTGAATGCTTTACATTAGACCGAGTGCCTTATTTAACATGGGGAATGATAATAAAAGCAAAGCTCTCTCTCTTGCTGGCAGCAGCATATTCACACACCCAGCAGACACTGAGAAGGAGCAGCATTTTCTTTTTTTCTTTCTGACCACTTAATGAATGTTACTCCAATGTTCCCCTGTCGGTTAGCTCTGTTTTCATATCTTCTGCTAGATATGAAGGGGAAATGTCTTCCTCCTAAACGCTGGACTGAATTCTGAATTCCAGTAACAGTCAGTAGGTTTTGTTTGAACTTTGGCTGCTGCAGGAAACAGGACTGAAGGTACAGTGGAGAGGGAACCATGTGTGGACATAAAAATCAAAAAAACGAGCTGAATACAAAGCTGAGTACAAATGCAGAATATGCCAGAAGATCTCTGTTGGTTTTGCCCTCTAAAGTTACGCCTTTTACAGAACACGTCCTCACTGTATTCACTGTGGAGAAGCAGAAAGTAGCAATACGATATAACTCCTCCTCCTAACTTTGAATGTTGACCTTTATCATGTCTCGGTATCTTCAGGTGGTGCTCTGTGTCCAAACAGCAGCGCCCTCCAGGAAGTACGGAACTGTAACGAACATGCTTGCACGGTTTACCACTGGCAGACGGCGCCTTGGGGCCCTTGTACCGAAGACCCCTCAGCCTCGTCCCTCAACACCTCGTTGGTGGTCCGTACCAATGCTGGCGGTCAGAGTCCCTGCTCCCTCGGAGTGCAGACTCGTAAGGTCATCTGCGTCCGGGTCAACGTGGGACAAGTACCACCCAAGAAGTAAGAATTAGATTCCTTATTTTCTGCTTAAATTGAGCTATGCCTCATGCCTCGTAGTTTTATTAGAATTTGCTTTTATGACATCTGTTGCTGGAGTGTCTGGACAATATTGAAGTTGACCAGTAATAAATTCCGCTGATTTTAATGGATTGTCAACAAGTGGCAACATTTGGCAAATCTTCCCGGAAGCTGATTTCACTGATTCGTGCAACTTTATCCAAAAAAGTAAAAACTATAAGTCAAAATTAGAGCTGATCATTATAGTAAAGAGGACAGAGGCTGGGTTTTCTTTTGGTGGCTAAAATCCTCCTCTTCTTTCACTGGATCAAATCCAAAATCATGCAATCTTGGTGAATTGTGGGTCTGTTTCAACAATGGCTGTAGTTCAATGGGTAGAGAGCGGTTGTGCCCAAGCCGAAGGTACCTGGTTTGATCTCAGCCCTTACTGTCTACAAGCCGTAGGGTCCTTGGGCAAGACCCTGAACCCCAATCTACTCCCCGGGCGCTGCAGATGACTGCCCACAGCGCCCCAGGGAATGGATTAAATGCAGAGAACTAATTCCACTATGTTGGAATACTTGTATAATTGTATGTGACAATAAAGTTTTCTATTCGATTCTGTTCAATAGAAAATGGTTGGAATCCCTCTTAAGTACTTTTCATGAGCATCTTCAAGGATCAGTCAGTAAACAGAGGAGACTGTAAGTGGGTTTGTGTGTGTGTGTATTCAATGGTGAACCTTCAGTGGGGAGAGCTCGTACCTCTGATGAGAATGTGATATTGAAATCAAGCAGGAATTTAAAAAAAACAAAAGAGGAGTCAGAAGGTGAGAGAAGGATGAGAGAGGCAGCGGTGCTGGAAAGCAAAATGACAGCTGCGGGGCAGAGCGAGTCACAGACAACAAAGGGGAGCTGGTTCAATACGCAGAGCGGCCTCGACGTGAAGTTAACTCCCAGTTCATATCTTTCCTTCGCAGGCGACCACAGATAAATGCACTCCGTCCCTGAGAGCCAAATTAAGCCTGCCGTTTTGGGCGCCAGTAATTTCTCATTGATGATAATGACAGCAATTTAATGGGATTGATACTTAAAGGGATTCTAATCAGGAGGCAGATGAGAGACTAGATGTTTGTGGACCACATGATACAATATGTGCAGTCAAATTTACTTTATCCAAGTTATGTTATTTATAGCACACTTGTACTCTACAGTCATATTCTTGATTTTATATTTTTATTTCAAACTGCTGCTACTGCAACAAGTGAATTTCCTATTTTGGAATCAATAAAGTATATCTAAGTCTAAGTCTAGGTAAAGAAGTAGATCTGTTTCTGTCCAAACCTGTAGGTCAGAAAGTCAGACTCTTTACATTTCTCTGCACTAAATTCTACCTCTTCCTGTGTGACACCTCCCAGTCAGAGTTATCTGTGAGGAAGGATGTTTCCATAAATCATTTAAGGGGTCGGAGTGCGTCGTGTAGGAGGTAAATGTGATTCACAGGCAGCAGCGTGATTAACTTCCAGTTCAGTGGTGGCTGTCGGAGTGGCTGACCTAGACCCTGCAGATGTACTTATCTGGAAGTGAGGTTCAGGTATTTTATTTTGAAATTCACTCAGCGAAGCTGGATCAAGAGTCAGACAGGAGCCCAGCGGGCTGGAGGTGTCACCGGTAATGGCATTGAGTTCCTGACAAAAAGAGGTTTCAATCGATTCGCCTCCGTTACCTTTTATTTTCGCTGATCAATAACTTTATATAATTAAATGTCAAAAGAACAACATGTAGCGGTATGAAAAACATCTGCACTTAACCATTTTTTTTTCCGATCAAGTATCAATTATAATAATTTCAATTTATTATTATTTTAATAGTTTACCTAAAAAATATGTTTTATTTACTGTTGGAAGTCATTATCTTCATCGATATACTTTTTTTGTATAATCACCTGAAAATAATACAAGATAAAATAATATCAATGGCTCCAGGGAGGACTAATGTATGATAAAAATGCTTCCACAATGCAGAACCATCATGCCATTGATTCTCTAAAAACACTTTCTAAGATATATTTATCTAAAGGTACCTCATCACTTGACATGTCAATCAAAACAAAAGTGCACAAATCATGATATTACACCTCTATGAACAATTGGTTAGAGATCCAAATCATAATCTGGATGTGCCGATTAAAATCTAAATTTGGTCAAAAGGTTTCAAAAAATTCACATCATTTCTGCATGATTGAGAATGGTGTTTTGTTGTTAGGTAGAATGGCTGAGATTTATTTCGCAGCCAACTTAGAATCCATTAGACTGCACACCAGACAGGTTATAAACAAATGTCCACCTCCTAAACCACTTATACGAACTTCAGCATTAATTGATTCATTTGGTACATTATATCTTAAAAGCACTGATGGGCCTGTCTAATAGCTGGACTCTTTCACTCTGAATCCAAGCTGTTGTAAAGCGAGAAATTGTGGCTTCGTTGTCTTGCTGGAATAATCATGGACAACCCTGGAGAAGACTTTTTTGTGGATTGCAGCATATATTGTTCCACATTTGCATGTTGGCATCATTGGAACCTTCAAATGTGGAGGTCGCCACCATTCATTGCTAGTTTCATCCTTACCTCTTACGAGCAGTTATTTCTCCACATCTTCTGGCCTCTTTTGGTGATATCATGGACTTATATGATGAAAAGTTCAAAATCCTTGCAGTTTGGCACTGAGAAGCACAATTTTTCTTGTGGCAGCAACTTTCATACTCCATCATGAAATATCACTTGTTGCCAATGACCCGCTTTACCTTTAGAATGTTCCAATCAGGTGTTTTTGAGCATCACACCACTTTCTTGATCTTTAGTTGTGCCTTTCCTAACTTTTCTGAAATGTGTTGCTGCATAAAATTCAGAATATACATATAATGACAAAAACCAATCTCGCTGATGAGGCACAACTTTGAATATATTGTCTTTGTGCTGTGCTTTAGATTGAACTGAAACTCAAAAGGGATGGGGAAATCATTACATTCTGTGTTATTAATGTTCTTGAGGGCATCCCATCTTTTTTTTGGGAACCGAGGTTGTAACAAAGCTGAATAAAGCAAACTTTTCCACTGAATATCAGGTCATGTATCATCACAGCCTGAGTTCCCCCTGCCTGCAGGCCAAAGGATTGATTGAATGAATGGCAAATACAAGTGGTTCTGTCAAACAGGAGTCTCACCGTAGATTCTGGGGTTTTGTTTTTAGATGCTTTCCTCAACCAGTGGAGCTGTCCGTGGTACTGAAGAAACTTCCCTGATTCTATCTCGGCCCATTTACAATCCCAGGTGTAAATGCATGTTCGTTCTCCTTCTGTGGGTACCATGACTGTTGTAACCCTTCAGACATCTTCACTCATAGTCTGCCTTCAAAGCACGTTAAATTTCTCTCCGGCCACTATCACTGGCAGGAGTCCAGCAACAGAATGTAAGCCAGAGAGAAGACTTTTACTGCCCCGCGACAGACTGAAGCTCTCGGCGTAGCAAACATTACTCTTTTATTTCTGCTGTTAACGCCAACAAGTTCTGGTTGTTGTCACATACACACGCCTCTCTCTCTCTCTCTCACACAGACGCCTCATGAGGAAATGACTTTGACTCTCTAGTTCACAATGACAAACACGGCCACCAAGATGGCTCCTATTAGGTTGATTGCCAATTAGCCACATTTGTCAGCTATAAAATTGGTCTGGCAATCAGCACTTTGTTAATCAAGTTTTCAACGCTACGTGAGACAATTATCAGAGCGGGAATCATCGGTATTCATCACTAACGAGCATCGGTCCAGAAAAAAAACGAAACAACACCAAAATATATTGAATAAGTTAAAGAGAACGATTCTGAAAATATAAGGACCGGACGCCACAAACACAAAGTATAATGATACAGTCATAAATTCACACTAGCTACATTGATATGATTGACAGAAGATTTAGATGATTGAAGAATACAACGATGAGCCATATCATTATAACCTCTGAAAGGTTAAGTCAAAATAGCATTTATTATTTGATTATTATGGTGCCTATCTGTGAGTTCGATATTCGGATATTCGTCAACAAGTTTATATTTGTCATTGAAGTTGATGTGTCAGAATCAGTAAAAATGGGCGGATGAAAAGATCTGAGCATGTTTGACAAGGACCAAATTGTGATGTCTAGAAGACTTGTTCAGATTATCTCCAGAACATCAGCTTATGTTTGGTGTTCCTGATCTTCAGTAGTGAGTTTCTACCAAAGTGGTCCAATGAAGGACAGCTGGTGAACTGGTCCTAGGGTCATGGATGCCCAAGGCTCATTAATTCATGTTGGGAGCAAAGGCGAGCCCGTGTTGTTCGATTCATGAAAATAGCTTCTGTAATACATAGACAGGCTATTGCAAAACTGTTTTGGCAGTAAAAGGGGACCTACTCGATATCAGTAAGTTGGTTTTAATGTTATGACTCATACATTACTCAAAATTACACATATGTCAACCAAATTACGTAGTTACAGAATCAATTTGATCGGTTCTTGTGGAAGAATCTTCATGGTGGTATTTTTTTCCACTTTTTGTCGTACTCAGTTAATCCAGAATCATATTGGGTTGTTTTTTTTATTGGACTTTTTTGGATCTTTCACAACAAGCAAATGGCATTTAATTCCACAGAAGAGCTACTGTAGTGCAAATTTCTGAAAACGCGGGTTCTCACAGAACGATGTCGGAACACACACTGGATCTCAGAGCTGTGAGGAAACCTATACAGTAGTATGTTAAAGCACATGGAGATCACCTACTGCACCCCTGCCAACGCAAACACTCCACCTTTCTGCAATATGCAAATCTACCAACACCACCACCATACTGGAATATGTGAATATATCTCCAAAAGTACAGCAATTATGGCAGAATATGGTTGTATGTAGCGGGACTGTCAGCATTACCTGTCAATCATCACTTATGACCCTGTAGATGTGTGTGCTGCGGTATGCAGACACTAAAAGTCCACATGTTACAGGCCGTGCCTAAGTGTAGCCTCACAACATATTGATAGATTTAATATGCATTTCAATTCACAGAAATTCAGCAGCGTGGCATCTTCCTGCAGGCTTGTGTTTGGAAGTGTTTATTTTTGGGCTTTAGAAAGTAGCTGCAAATTCTGATTTGCATCTTTTCTTTAAAGTTATTCCCTCTCTTTCATAGTTTTTCTCAGCCATCACAGGACCCAAGCCAAAGAGGAGGTGCTAAACTAAAAACAAATTATTCTGTTTTAAGACTTGCCATCTGATTCAGATCTGCAGCAAATATTTCTGGGTCTTTGAGAGGTCCCTTCCGCACCCCCTCTCAAGGATTCCGGTAGTTAGCATAATCCTGCTGCAAAACATACATATTTATAGACCTAGGTGAATATGAAACCTCTCGTTTATAGTGATGTTTATAGTGTTTATAGTGATGTTTATAGCGTTTATAGTGATGTTTATAGCGTTTATAGTGATGTTTAAAGCCTTTATAGTGATGTTTATAGTGATGTTTGTAGTGATGTTTATTGCATTTATAGTGATGTTTATGGCGTTTAGAGTGATGTTTATAGTGTTTAGAGTGATGTTTATAGTGATAATTATAGCATTTATAGTGATGTTTATAGCCTTTAGAGTGATGTTTATTGGGTTTATAGTGATGTTTATAGCGTTTAGAGTGATGTCTATAGTGATAATTATAGCATTTATAGTGATGTTTATAGCCTTTAGAGTGATGTTTATTGGGTTTATAGTGATGTTTATAGCGTTTAGAGTGATAATTATAGCATTTATAGTGATGTTTATAGCCTTTAGAGTGATGTTTATTGGGTTTATAGTGATGTTTATAGCGTTTATAGTGATGTTTCGTGTGAAAAACGTCCATCTTTGTGACGTCAAAGACGCACAAATTCAATTTGACAGTTCAGACTGAGGTAACATTGCAAAAAATCCGACCCATATTTGATTTTGGACCAAATATGGAAGTTTCCCCAATCAGAACTGGAGAAGATAAGATTCAACGTGGTGGGTGCTGTTCACACCTCCATGGAAGAGTCCCATGTGACCAAAAACTCACTCTCAAACTTCCCAAAGATCTTCCATTACTCCCTCGTCATTTCCTGATCTCGCTTACCCCCATATGAGAACACCTTCATCGTTCATGTTTCTCTTCTCATTTCCTTGAGGTTTTTCACCTGGTGGTTGTTGTTTGAAGGTTATTGGACGTCTTCCATGAAACATTTGTCACTATTTATACTCTAACATAAAAGTGACAAAGGGAGTCACGCTATAAACATCAGTTTATAGCGTGTTACGCTATAGCGTGTAGCGTGCGTGTTACGGACGCACTATAAACATCAGTGCGTCCGTAATCATCATTTTCCTTTGGCTTTTCCTACAAACCTTTTGTATAAACTTCACCAAACTGTAAGCAAACATTCATGATTTATTTTGTTTTCCATGGAAACTGAATATTTTTAAAGGTCATTTTGTCCGAGCATATCTACCAAACTCTACTCTCTAGCTTTGCCAATCTTTTTTCATGAATGAACTGCAAGTAGTAGATGTGCCATTTATTATTTACACTTTTCTTTTACAATTCTTAGCTTTATCCCCCTGACATAAAAAGTATGAGGGGATGTCTTTTCTCCAGAGGACCGAATGGATTTGACGAACCACACTGATAGATGTTCTTAACTCTAGGATTAATAAGACAATAATTTTTTCAGGCCTTTGTTTCTACCTCCGTTGGTCAAAGCATATAGATGCTCCTCTGACCATCTGTAGCTCACCGGCAACATCTCCTCACCTGCATTTTGAAGGATTTTCTTGTTTTTTTTCCTGCACTGCACCTCTTTATCTGGTATTTATTCTTGATCACTTCTCCCCTGGGATCCCAGCAGAACAAACATGGCTGCCTGCTCCCCGGATATGCAGATGAGCCCCGTCTCACTCATAGACGGATCTGAGCTGTCTCCCACCCGCATCCTGAGGCGACGAACCTCACAGACTGTATGCCCCCCTCAACACGCACACACACACACACACACACACACACACACACACACACACACACACACACACACTCAGATAGACACAGACAGACGAACACTGAATGTCAAAGCCCACTAGAAAGCCACACCAGAGACAAATATGTCACTGCCTCAGGCATGGGCTGCTATCATCCGATTGAGAAAGCTGTTGTGGTGTGAGGGGAAAAAAAACAACAACACGGGAAGCCGCCTGCTTATTGATTCTGACAGTCTGCGTGCTGACTGATGCCAAATGTGTGTTTTTATAATCACATTGATGCGGAGGAATTTGTGAAGAAGGGGAGTGAATGATTCATGGTTATGATGTTGGACAGTAGCTGTATTAGGCCCAGTCAATCATCTCCCCACTGTGTCTCCTAATAGAGGCTTTGTTTACTCTGTTTTTGACAGCGATGGATGGCTATAAGCTCTCAAGAAGGAGCCCAGAGACCACTGAAAGGCTCCGTTTAATGCTAAATTAAACAAATGATGGAAGTATTTCGGCATCCCTAATTTTCTTAATTAAATGAATTAGGCCTTGTCCGTTCAAAACCAAACCTTGTTTTCTTTTTCC
Organism: Lophius piscatorius; assembly: GCA_009660295.1. Taxonomy (NCBI): domain Eukaryota; kingdom Metazoa; phylum Chordata; class Actinopteri; order Lophiiformes; family Lophiidae; genus Lophius; species Lophius piscatorius. Next base: position 3,810 of record VRLP01007418.1, on the reverse strand, counting down.
TCTTCTTTTTCTTCTTCTTTATTTGTTGCCATGTGTACACTCTTAAAACTACCGACACTTCCCTGCTTTGTCTCTCCTCTCTTCATTCTGCTCAGCCATCTGCTCATTTCTTGAGAGCTGCCTTCCCGCCGAACAAATTACTCAGTGCACTAATAGCAGAGAGGAAAACATAAGCATTAGCCCGGCTGCTCGCTTTAATGTTGCGCTCTGGGACAGACTCCCGGGGCCGCGTTGTGTGCGACGCCTCACTACAAATCATGACATTTAAAGATCATTATGAGATTGTGGCTCTGACTGGAACAAGCCAAGCGGTTAAAAACTGGATGCCATTACTAGGTGGCTTCATTGGATTCAGACCAGTATATATTCACGGTGATAAAACAAGCAAGTTGTTTAGAAAAAAAACACAGAGGGAAACCATATTATATTAGGAATATACTGTTAGTGCAAAAACACCCTGAGTGCCTTGTAAATAAACATATATTCCTTAGACAAACAGTCATGTGACAAGAAAAGACAATATTAGAGACAAAATGACAGCAGATATAAAGGATGTAAAAATGGAGCAACACAATTTAAACCTACTAAAAAATGCATAAAGGACAACATCGTGTCTAGACCTCATTCTATTTTAGCTCATATGACCAGCAACTCTCTGAAATGTTTGTATGTATTAATTGCTTTACATGTGTGGCATTGAGTTTCCATAATATTAATTTGAAGTTTAAAAATTATTAACATTATTGACCGTTGGCTTTTATTAGCATGTGAAGCAGATAGCTACAGAACCTCATCACTTATGAACCTTTACTAAGACAGAGAAATCCATTGAGACCAGAGTCTCATTTTCAATGGTTCCCTGGTTACATACCATAATTTAAAATCATGAGACATTTTAAGGCTACTCAAGGTGGCCGTGGAAACCGCAACATTTTGACAACGTAGATCCACCCGCACCCACACTTTGATAGGGAGGGGTGAGCTGAGGCGCTACGTAGGTTGAAATATGGAACTTCACCACTGTATGCCGCTAAAGTTTGCGCATTAATGTTCCTATTTATTATACCTCATTATATTAACAGTTTCTGTTGCTTATTACCATTAATTTTTCAAGACTGTTTCTGCTTATCTTGCATACTGTGACACTGAAAATGTCCCCGTTCTACGACTAATAACGTATAACTTATCTTACCACGCTTATTCATTATACGTAAACGCTTATGCTGTGCTGGATGTTTCAGCTGAGTGCGGGCGAGAGAGTCGCCAGTTCATCAAAGGGCCAACACATGACAGACAGACAACCGTTCACGCTCGCTGCACCTTTAAATGAAAAGACAAGCAGCCAACGCTGGAATGAAATCTATGCCGATCTAAGCATTCAGTCTGCGAGCAACCTCATACTGCGTTACCACAGACTGAGACACAAGTTTTTCCAGTTGTTCAGTTACTTTAAGTCAAAGCTTAGCTGCGAGTCGACTTCAGTTTGAAGTAAGTAAGTAGAACGCAAGAGGAGTTTTCTGAAAATCAGGCCAGCTCATAATACTTGGCTGACTCATCTCCATCTTCCCCCTAATGTGGCACCAAGTAGGATTTGGCTCACTTTCCTACCTGGTCTTGAATCTGATACATATCTTATCATGGGAGTGCATGGGAGTTTTTGCGTATACTTATACTTTCCTTGCGTTTTTTTCATCCAGCTCCAGCAGCGCGGTTAGATTAAACAACCAGAGTGTAGAAATGACAGCAACAAAGCAAATCGTCAGAAGTTCATAATCTGCTCTTCAATTCTGTGTTGTCATCATATCATGCAAAGAATCAGCGCTAATGCTACCAGTGTGGATTAAATAAAACCAGTTGTCTCACAAATGTGATTTTTTTTGTAACTGGTAATGGCGGACAACTCGTACAAAAACTCAAAGTGTGCCTGTCGTTTCAAGGGGAGATATTTTCATATTATAGCAAGATAGAGGTCACTTATAATTAGTGTCAACCAAAATTATGAATGTGAGATCTGTGCAAATCAACAGAATTCAACAATGAGGCTTGTTATCTAAATGTAGCCATACAAAATGTGACCCTTAGACACATTAAGTGTCACTTTTATTTATTTTCATTTGCCAATTTGATCTTTGACTAACCAGGGCTCCGCGGCCTTTTGAGAAAAAGCAACACCTCAAAACAAGACTAGAATTACGGTGATTATTTTCATCCCCATAATTCCACACAGGGCTTGAAGCAAGGAAATATTTTGGATAACCTCAAAGCACTTCTAAATTGTTTATCAAAACAAAAAAGCTCTTTTTAGCGAATCTTTTTTTTCCCCTCTTTACATGTGTGTGTAAGAAGAGGTTTTTTGGGGTTGGGCATATTTACCACGTTGATGAGTCTTTCATTAAGCTAAAAGAATCTCTTCAGAATCCGCCTCAGCGTCGGCCCTTACCAGCTTGTTGCGTAAGTTTCCTGCGGTGAATAAGTGGTCGTCCAGTGCAACTTTCATCTTTCTCTTCAGGTTTTTAGTCATACTTGGACGGCTTCGTCAATGCACTGAATTCCCCATGTGAGTGACTTCATGGATGAAAACTGCTGATCAAGCGGAATTTATTCCTCACCTTTCTCTTTGATGTGATGAGGTTTTTCCATGACTTAATTCATTCCAAATGTCCAAAAACAAGACTTCTATATGATAATTTTTCCCTAAAAACATAAGAGAAATTCCAGCTTCAGACACCTTTTTTTTTTAAATACTATTTATCTTTCAAAACATTGTTTCATTGTATAAACCTGGGTTGTTTCACTATATAAACCTGGACTGTTTCACTGTATAAACCTGGGTTGTTTCACTATATAAACCTGGACTGTTTCACTGTATGAACCAGGACCGTATTACTTTATAAACCTGGACTGTTTCACTGTATTAACCGAGACTGTTTCACTGTATAAACCTGGACTGTTTCACTGTATTAACCGAGACTGTTTCACTGTATAAACCTGGACTATTTCACTGTATTAACCGAGACTGTTTCACTATATGATTCATGCAGTATTTTTGCGTTTTGCACTAAAATAGAATTAGAAAAAGATTTAAAGTTCAAGACTGATTGGACCATGAACAATGGTGCTGCAGCAACTTCCTGTCCAGTTTTACAAGTAGTGAAATCTTTGTGGCATGTCAGTTGATGGCTTTGATGTCTTTGACATTTGGCTTTGCAGCTTTGATGTCTTTGTGTTTTGCAACTATTGAGTTTTCACATTTGTTCCTAAATCAGATGCTGGAGTAGTCCCAAACAAGCATTTTTATGTATGATTTGTATATATGATGTAAAAGCTTTGACATTAGATGCACATGTAACAATGGTCTTGCGTAAGCATGATTAAAGAATACGTTTCCTGAATAGAGTAATTTCTGCGCATTCAGGCACGCAGAATAATGATAATAAACTTTATAAGCATCTTTGAAATAACTGTTTACAATGTGCTTTGGCAGACAGCAAAAGACAGAAAACTCAGATTGTAACACATCGAAAAAAATAACAGAAAGGCCAAATAAAAGAAAGACAGTTAAAATATTTAAAACAAGGGCACAATGAATGGAATATAATGCATTGTAGATGATATTAAACAAGATAAAGATGAGAGAAAGATAACATAACAGCCAATAAATACAAAGATAACTAAGATGGTGAAGCAATAACAACACATATAACAACTCCCTCTGTTCTACCCACTCATACCGCCTCCTCCTTCCCCGGACTAAGCTCAGCACCATGGGTGATCGGGCCTTCTGTTCTGCTGCCCCTCGTCTGTGGAATG
>VRLP01007417.1:0-21961 GCA_009660295.1 Lophius piscatorius | reverse complement strand
GATTTTAATACTAGATGGAGCAGTGAGTCTCTGTATTGGCCGAAGAAGACTGAAATCCACTCCACGTTTTCTAACCCGCACAGTGGATGATTTTATCGAGGAAAGTCCAGTGACAGTAATGGGAAAAGCTGCAGCATTCTGATGACGCGTCTGAGACGCGACAGTGCGCACGTCAGACCAAAAGGACGGAATGGAGTTATCGGAGCGGGAGCGGGAGTAAACAAACTTAGAACGGCAACTTCTGTGAATGTAACAGGGCCGGCGAAGGAGTCCAAGTTGTTTAATAACTGATATGCACAACGGAGTGTTGTTGTTGAATTTCATCAGTTGGGTGACGGAATAATTCATCATCATGCCAGTCATGGAGACTAGCCCGTCATTAGCTGTTAGCCATGGACGAGACGCACAGAGGACGTTAGTAGCCGTTATTTTCATGGAAATGATGCCGAGAAAAAAAAAGCTATTAAACACAGAAAGTGATCAACAACGGCTATTAGTGAAAGTGTCACGGGGGCAGAGATGAACAGGACGATGAACAAACAGAAACGAACATAAACGATGAAACAAACGATCGCCTAAACGATGAAACAAACAGATACAGAAGTCTCCGGCTCATGGTACACTTGCAGCAACAGGTAAGCAGACCGTCACCAGACTCGGTAGAATTCTTAGAAATACAAATACAAATACAGAATAACATATACAAATACGGATATATATCCAAAAGGTTTGCCGGTGAGCAACAATAAACGGTATACTTGTTGGTTAATAGTATTGCAGGCTGTAGAACTCTGATGGAAAAGTGGCGAACAGACAACGCCAGCGTCCTCTCCCTTAAGCGTACAGACTGAAAAATGATGTGACAGATTTCAGGGGCCCATATTTGTACTCCGTCTTAGTCAGTTGGCTGTTTCAATTTGTGTGAAACATGAAACACTGATATTTGCTTTTGATTGCAGTCCCACTAGCTGTTGTGTAAAGCTTTCATTTCAAGTAAATGTATATACGTAATTATTTAAGGCAGCCCACCATCGGATATCAGGTATCGCATCTCACCAAAAGCATTTGCTCGTCCCAGTATGGAATGTTCTGTGCGCTTATCTAAACATCTAACCTCACTGGCATGTTCACAACACTCTATATCATACAAAAGTCATGCAATCTGGGAAAAAATTCGGCCTGAATTTTGGAAAAAACATGTTGAAGTAACATGACATTAGCGTGAAGAGCACATGGCTTCTAGTAAAATATCCAGAACCACTGATTTTAATTAAGCTGTGGACAACAGTGCACAGGGAAAAGATCAGGCTTCTCTGAGTTCTCTCTAGAGACTTAGTTAGTGAGACATGATGCCTTGAATTTTAACATGAGCATAGGATGATTGGTTAAAAGGAAATACACAGAAGAAGACTGTTCACATTGGTCAACTCAGCTGTTACAAAGACTTAGAGAAAGTGAGCCGAAGTATGCCTACTAGAGATTGGATTTCCTCTTCATTTACTAAATAATATATTGCTTTGATGTAAAACTGAAAAGGTAGCTTTGATCATCACGTTTTCTTTAAAATGGAGCTTGTAGTAGTATAATGGGTTGGGTCGGGAAAACAATAATACGTCACAGATTCAAATCCACCCCACACTCTGTTAAATAGACAGTTTGAGATATTTATCTAAGACATATCTGTTGTGTGCAGTCTAAGCTGATACATACCGGTCCACAGCAATAGCCAGGAAACTGAAAATTGAGCCCACAAATGACATACACAGCAAAGAGTCCATCAGATCATCAAGCTTCTTCTCCGATGGACCCTCCTTTTTCAGGTGTCCTACGTCAGCAAACGCAATCATCGCATTCTCCAAGGTCTTAGTGAGGCTGGCGATGGTGTTGAAGGCTGCAAGGCTGCAGATGAACCAGTACATGGGCTTGTGGAGGTTTCTGTTCCATGTAACGGCCACCACAACCAACAGATTCTCGGCCAGGCTTACGACACCGATAGCAAAGAAGAGAGAGATGGGAACCTTCACCTCAGGGCAGTCCGATTCGTTCAGTGCGCTGGCATTCATATTTAGGTTGTGTTCGATCTAGATGAAAGGTTGATAAACAGGAAGGAGGAAAATGTTTCATGTGTGAGTTTTAATTGATTTTCTGTGTTTTGCAACCAACCTTAATTTGTGTCAAGCTTTAGTCCTCTTCTTGCCTTAATATTAAAACCTTTGTAATTTGCAATTAAGTGCAATATGCATAGTTCAGTATGACCTTCAATAGTGCTAAGTTAGTAATACCTTAAGCTACCCTTAAGGAAACACACAACAGGCAAGTGTCAACAGGATCCTCCCTGAAGGTAGTTTGTTACTGGTCATAAAATGTCAATGTCAATTTCACATATGCCTCTCTGGAGCCGAGATTGTCATGCAGGTGTTTTTGACACAGCTCAGCCATGATTCACAAGGAAATTAAATGGATCTTTTTCAATTAAGTTTATTTGATCAGACCGGATTGTTTTTTTCAGGGCTTATTTTCAGAGTTTGACGAGTAGAGTGATGCTGTATTGAATTGTGTTGATCCAGTCCTGTCTGCTTTCTCTTAAATCTTCATAAGAATGATTGCTTGATATGTCACCTGAGGTAGGCAATTCATTACTTTCACATTGTGATGAATAGTAATAGAGAAATATCATTATTATTATTGTCTCTGTTATTATTATTATTATTTTAATTAATTTTGGGGTAACTCTTTGAATAAATGGAATGTAATATTCATTACAATATTTTTGCATTTTTAGGTTGAAGAAAGTCGATGGGGAAACACATCTCCCTCTAAGGCAATGTAGAAGAAACAAAGATAATTAATTAGCTGTTGCTGGCTAACTATGTTAAACTCAGCAGACAAGGGATGACTGAACAGAGCAAGAGGAACTATGTACTGAACGGATCGCCAGTCCGTCGATTGAGACCAACATGTCAATCTTTGGGTTGGTCAGAGACAATCCCAAACCATTTTTGGTAAAGAAATTAACATACATATGTATACCCCTTACTCCTCCTCGGCAGGCGTAACCTGCCAAACATCCACTCTGTGCCAAACCTGCCCCCAAACCAGATGAGACCCCACCCTCTAGAATTCTAGTCTACAGTGTGACACACGGCATGGGTGGCCCCATTCCCCTGGTTCCAAGCCTGAACACCATCACCGACCCAAAATTAGTTGAAAGCACCCGCCCTTGCTTCTGTAGTTGATATTGCTTACAGGCGCTGCGTATCCTTCGTCGCCCAGGACCAAAGGGCCTCTGCCTTCTTCAAATCACAAATCGTCAGAATTAAATTTTTATTTGACTGGTTCTACAAAAACTAATAATAGAGGCAATATTTTTTTCATAGACAATTTTGGTTAATGCCCATACTTGCAAATTTTACAGCGCCCCTGCCCAGACCTCCCTGCTTTCCCATGATCGGTGGAGATAATGATCTCTGCTTCCTCTTTATTCCCACTCCTGAGGAAGTGGACAGGATCCCTGATTCAACTGTCAGACCAGATTTTGAAAAAAATTGGAGATTGTACGGATTACTCAGCACAAGAAAAAGCACTGAAGCATTGATGACAAAAAGGAAAAACATGAAGAACCAGAGTACTGTTGTAGACCACCTGATTTCCTTGACAGTAGTGCGCAGGGCATCCGTCTGCGGTTCAGCTCTGAATTTTTCATAAATATGTGTGTAAATATGATTTTGATGAATTTTAATTATCAACACATCTAAAAAAAGGCAACAAATGACTGGGAAAGTTATGGAATACTCAAAAATATGTGACCGCACAATTCTAAAGGTAAAGAGGATCATGGGTAACAGGTGATACTATAATGATTGAGTGTGAAAGGGCCATCCTGAAAATATACAGTTATTCGCACCAATGCTGAGGAGAGGTTCACCACCATGTACACTTCTACAAACAATACAACTATTTAAGAACAATGTTTGAGCCCATGAGCAAATGTCATATTTGTAAGGGCTCCAGTAGTGCTGAACCACACGTAAAGGTTTTGTAACAACATATGCTGCCATCCAGATGACATTGTGTTGAGGGACCTTCCTGATTGCGATAGAATGAGGCAACATTGTGCCAAAGGCATCATTTTGCAGCAAGGATTCAGAGTAAAATAGTCTTTACTATACTGAGACACTAAATACAACAGATAATCTCAGAGTGATGAGCAGTTGATGTCGGTGTTACAAGCAAGAATATGATAACATTTCTTATTTAAAAAACCCTTACTCCTAATGCTGTTGTCCCTAAGTGTAGTCAGTTGAAGGTCTTGGAATTAATAAACTCTCTTCCACTATTAACCTTAATGAATTCATTATGAATTATGCATTAATTGGAATTCATCATTTCCATTTCCTTTTTTTTGTTCTATTTGATAAATATTGTGACCTTTTACACAGAGTCCAACAGCTTTTCTGATTGAATGTCTGTCATTCAAATTGAAATAGCTAGTTTGCTATTAGTAATTTGTCTGTTGTTATGCTACAGGAAATATTTTCTGATCATCGTAATCAGGATTAAATTAAGGAAATAATCAATGATTTGTGCTTTAACTGTGAAATCAGCACTGCTGCTCAATGAAGATGAACGTAAAAAGATTTAATACAAAATCCTCTCATGCACCTTCTCCTTGTCAATTCAAAGCAGCCTCAATGTTGTTTGGTGCTGCATCGAGACCAATGAGAGAAAATGGAAAACTACTCTTACATTTTCAGACAGAATACAGCGTTAGTAGGAAGTCAATAAGTGATTTTATTTTCACGTCAGGTTAAATTGAAGCCAGGTCAGCAAATTGTTTCAGCAGTTCATTGTTTGCCTCTAATTTTTTGTTACAGCTTTACTAACTCAATCTGACTTATTTTCTACTACTGCATATGCAACCAGAGTAGAATTAAGAGACACACAGATGTCACAGGAAGTTTCTCATTTGACTTGATTTATTTAGGTCAACATTGAGTTACAAGCAAAAATTACTCAAACTTCATTCCATTCTATATTTTTTATGGGAAAATAAATCATTTATCAACTGTTTGGTATAACTAGATCGAATGAGTGAGAATGGTTCAATGATCTCACTACAACAGCTACAGATTTTTCCCAAATACAATGTAACATGCTACTTTTAATGACATACTGTGTGTGTGACAACTGCAGTCTTTGATTGTACAACTCTTTAATGAAAAGTGCCTCTAGTACTTTCTGGAGACCATTATACTATTACCACTGCAGGCATAATGCACGGAGAGACAACAACTTCTGGCAGTGTTCCAGAGGAATTTAATCCCAATCATCATGGCAAAGGCCTCCAGTTCTGTAATACTCCTGGGTAAACAATCCACAACCACGTCATTCATATCTAGTGTCGGAAGGGTTACTGTGAGAAGGTATTCCAAAACAGATTACAGAAAACTCGTCTTGAATCCTAATCAAACCTACGATCCCGTCTTGTGGAGTGACTAGGTGAGCAGCATCAAGACACGTCATCTGTTGATTTCATTCACCGGCTTCCGGGAAATGCTCTGAATTGGCTTTATGTAATTTGAAAAAATGCAAAAACATGCGAAATAAGAAATGCATTTGAAATAATCCATCAATTTCACAGGCCTAACTTTATTCTGAATACCATTAATGTCAATTTACAGTTACTCATATTTTGTATTCAAAATACATAAAGCCGTTTAACTGTATTTTGTTACTCCGAAACACTGTTCATATCTCACCACAACTTTTCTATGGGATTCAACTCGGATGACTCTGGGCCACTCGAGAATTTTCTGTTTTTCTGCTGAAACCAAGAAAACGGTGAACTTTGAGGTCGTCTTTGTTTTTTAGTTCTTTGAGAATGTCCAATGATATGGAAGGTTCACATCCTGACAGATAGGAAAAGACGTTTTCTTCTTGGAAAACTACATGCTACGGGTTTCTATAACCTGGATTTACCAAGCAACCCCCAGAGCACCACCAAGTCACCACCCTGATGCACTGAGCAAAAGTTGTATTGTAGATGGGTATGATATATTGCAGTTGATGTTTTTGTTAAGTTTTTGGTTCAGCAGTGGTGGCGCAAAGGCGCCACTATTTATGACGGCGTGAATGGTAACTGCTCCTGATGAGCTGGTAGCCTCTACCACCACTGTATTTGTGAAAAGGTTATCCACATACATCCCAAGATTGCAGTGAATAGTCAAATGTTTTCACAATAGCGTTCGTTCGAAAATGCGCTAGACTGATTTTTTGGGAAAGGTTGGTTGTATAATATGACACTAGGGGGAGCTTTATCTCCAAAAGTTTTTGGGTGCTAATTTCACAAGCTTGGTGAATTCTGCTTCCCACTGACAGGAAGAGCCGATATTGAAGGATCAAAAAGCGACGTTGCTAAGAACGCTGGCCGGCACAAGCCAGCTATTCCTGTGTATTATCTTTTCTGACACCTCCTGCTTTAAACGCAAAAAGTCAGAAAGGAATGTGAGGCCCTGCTTTCACGGTCTGTAATTCATACTGAAAATCAAGCGAGCCTTTGCCCCTTCTGCTCCACGGGAGGTTTCTGTCCTCCATGATTTGCCTAAGAAACCTAGGCACAAGCATGATACAAGCTATTGTACCTCTAGTGCCGGTCCAAAGCCAAGATAAATGGGGAGGTTTATATTGAGGGAAAGAAGGGAAGGAAGGGCATTCAGTGTAAAAACCAATGCCAAATCCATAAGTGGAACACAAAACTCTTTCCAAACCAGATCGGTTGTGGTCCGGGTTAACTGTTAGCCAGCAGGGTACTGACCTATGGATGAAACGGGTGATCCGCTGGGGCAATCTCAAAAGGCTGAAAGATGAAGAAGAAGGATTTTTGAAGCATTGGTCCAATTTTGACCAAATTTGGTGCCTATGAATTGATATCAAGGATATCTATCTCTTTTACTCTAATAGGTATATCAAATATACATATGCATATTTTGGAGAAAAATATCCCACTTGTGTCTTGTATTCCAACAACCTTTGCTAAAATCAATGCAGTTCCTCCTCGCGAAAAGGTCTATTGGGGTATAAAATTTGAATATGATCCGTGGAAATTTTCGAGGTATGTCTGGAAAAGAAATTTTTTTCTATGAAAAAAAGCTCCCCCTAGTGAGTTAAATTTTAACTTTTACAGTAAAATATGACAGACTACATATATCAGCTCGAGTCCAATCATATGCCCCAAATTTGAACAAAATTTGGATCAATGTTTGAGAATTTATGGCCCAAAAACTCAAACAGCTTCCCCTACTGTCAGATGTATACAGCCGATCTTCAAAATCAACCCAGTACTTCCTCTGACTTGGGTCTATGTGGGCTTAAAATTAAAATGATCCATCTAATAGTTTTTGAGTTATGTACAGAGAGCAGTGTTTTTTGTGTAAAAAGCTCCCCCTAGTCGCAGGGTGGGCAAACTTTTTGGCTCAGGGGTCACATTGACTTTTATAATTTGACAGACGGGCCGGGCCAGTGCCAGATGCATACATATCAAACATAAACATATAAAGGGCATTACAGTGTTAATACTTACATTCACTTTTAGTGGGAACACTGTTGTTGATCACCCTTTTTTGCCAGTGCATCGAAGTCTGGTGTTAGTTTTGTTGTGGCAATTCTCAGAACAGATCTGAGGTGTTCATCACTCAACTGGGATCTGTGGGGTGCTTTGTTGGTGTTCATCATACTGAAAATCTGTTCACACACATACGTAGAGCCAAACAACACCAGCGTTCTCTGTGCCATCTTCTGGATGTTTGGAAATTTTGCTGTGCTTAATGAAGCATGAAAGTCATCCAGTTTAAGAGAGTTGAACTTCTCCTTTGAGACGGTATCACATTGGAGATCAATCAGTTCCAACTGCAACTCCTGTCGCCATTTCAGGGTCTTGTGTGAAGGGACCATACACCAGCTGAAGTGACTTGTCAATTTTTCCAAAATCGGAGAACCGACGTCAGAATTCTCCATGCAGTTGGTCCAGTGATTTCCTATATTTTTTCACATGTCGAGGGGCCTCTTTCAGTGTAGCCAGTGTGGGGAAATGAGCAAATGACTTATTTGACAATTGCTTTGAGAATAAAGCTAGCTTGGTTTTGAAGGCTCTGACGTTTGTGTACATTTCATGCACAAACTGGTCTTTCCCTTGTAGCTTCACGTTCAGCTCATTCATGTGTGTCAGTATGTCCACAGCAAAAGCTAAATCACAAAACCAATCTGTGTCACTCAGCTCAGGAAAATCATCAGCTTTCTCAAGTAGCTCCAAAAATGAGATAATCTCCTGTTTGAACTCCCACGATCGTTGACATACTTTCCCCAAACTTAACCAGCGGACATTACGGATAGAGTGGTAAAGCAAGTCCTGGTGATCAGCGTCAGTTTCTTCAAGAAACTTAATAAACTGACGATGCTGAAGTCCCCTCGCTCGAATATAGTTAACGAGTTTTACAACTGGCTTCACTACGTGGTCAAGCTGCCATACGGATTTACACAGTGCTTCCAGGTGGATTATGCAGTGTAAGACAATTACCTCCTGCTCAGAGTTGTCCTCTTCCACCCTCTCCTGGATTCTTTTGAGCAGCCCGTCATTTTTTCCAGTCAGATTTGGCGATCCATCTGTGGTAAGATTGGCGAGCGTACTCCAAGGTAGCTTGTGCCTCTTGATGACCCCCGATGCATAGGTCATACAAGTCCTCTCCCCGCGTTTTCCCCTTTAGGGATTCCATGGCCAAAAACTACTCCGTTATCTCAAAATTGTCATTAATCCCTCTGATAAAAATTTAAAATTGAGCGGTGTCCTTTATGTCATTACTTTCGTCCAGTGCCAAGGATTATGATATAAATAACTCTGCTTTTTTGTTTAGCTTGCTAGCTAAGTCTTCGTCAATTAGCTCTACATGGCGAGTCACTGTCCTGCGTGATAAGCTAACTTTTTCAAATTTGTTCTTGCTCTCAGGATCAAGATACCTGCTGTCTCTACCATGCACTCTTTGAGAAACTCCCCTTCGGAGAAAGGTTTGCTGGTCTTTGCTAATTTGAATGCCAGCAAATAACTTGCCTTCGTGCTTGATTCTTGGATGACAGTTTGTCGGGTAAAGGTGTTTTGCTGAGCCTGCAAACTAGCTGCCAACCTCTGAGTGGTAGCCGTCCGTTCTTGCGTTAACTGGTTGTTAGCGTAATTAGCATACTTGTTGGAAAAGTGACGGCTGATGGTTTCTTGGCAAATAATACATACAGCCTTTGACCGGACTTCAGTGAAAAAGTATTTAGTTGTCCATTCCTGATTAAACACTTGGCACTCACTGTCGACTTTTCTTTTCTTTGGCCCACTCATTGTTGCAGATGGGTTCAGAGCATAGGCAGAGTAACAACAGAGAGTAGCCCAGGCTCCGCAAAATCAAGTCAATGTATCACTCTGCCTAATGGCACGCATTACAGGACAAGGTCAAATGTGCCACCTGGTGGAACGCCAGGCTTTACAGGACAAGGTCAAATGAATGTAGTCATAATTATGATATGATTTGATTTGGGCAATTCTGTAACAATCTTTGGCGGGCCGGATTAAAAGGACCAACGGGCTTGATGTGGCCCACGGGCCGTAGTTTGCCCACACTAGGGCCTAGTGGATGAAATATAAACTACTAGAGTAAAATATAATATTTAGAATACAGTTCTCGTTAAGTAAATTCGTATGCATTGAATTTGGACTAAGTAAGACAAACGGTTTGGACGATATGTTCTAAAAATTGGGTTTTTCATATAAACTCCTCATTAAATGTAAAATATAAACTATTAAAGTAAACACAAGATAGATCTCATTGAGTCAAGTCATATGCACCAAGTCGGTCCACCAACGGTACAGGAATTATGGCCTGATAATTTTGCAGAAATATCAATCAAACTTTCCCAAAAACACTCCAGTTCTTCCTCGCACCAAGGTCTATGTGGGTGTAACATTTGAAAAGGATCCATGATATAGTGTTTGAGTTATAGCGTTAACATGAAGGATCTTCAGTGGCATCGGACAGGGTGGCGATGACGATTCCATAATATCCCACGTCATTTTGGAGATATAATAATGGGTGTTTTAGTTTATAATGCGAATGATCAAACATCTCAAAAGTATTCGGCGGCTTTGTATCATTATTTTTACTATTCAACACAATGGAATAAGAATATTCTTATACAATAGTATTAAAATAGTCTTTTCCTCAGGGCCCACCAAAAGCCTGGAGCATCTCTGCTCCAACCAGCGCATGAGATCCAGTTTATGGTCAAACTCGGTACTTAACAGAAATATTCAGTAATAACCAGATTGATTATTTGCAACATGGTGAATGATTTCCACTGGTGGCAGACAGCTGACAAAATGTTTTCATTGTGTTTGATATGTTTCTGTATGTAGTGCTGTACTTTCACTATATAAGGAGGGACAGATTACATTGTTTATAAACAAATTATTATCAAGCACAGTAAGTGAGTAAATTGAATTAGTAAGCATAGCTTTCATGTAATCCACATGTAGGCCATATTTTTGATTTAGCATTGACAGAAATCCATGAAATTAATTAAAATACTTCAAAGGTAAAATAAAATATGTAATAATTATGTTTAGAAAGGTTTTCAGTGTTCGTAGTAAGTAATTATTTTCACGCACTTGATATAATCTATGCGCATAATAAGTGATTATGTCAAACTCTAACCTGCAGAGAATTCTATGCTGTAGAAATGGAAAATTCACTTGACATTTAAAATGACAAAATACATGTGCTCTAAAAGATTCACCATGGTTACCGATAAATATTAAGATATCTTTAATCTTAATGACATGTGGGGTTAAATTTGCAAGAAGGTTATTGAATAAAATATAATATTACAATTTATTGAACCCTTGTAAAGTATTCCATTCCTCCTTAATCCCTCATTCCTGCCATTAATAATAATAATTATAATAACTTGCATTTAAATAGCGCCTTTCAAGAGACCCAATGACACTTTACATAGATGGGGGGAAAAAAAGCGGCAAGAGCAGAAAATAATGATAATAGCATTGGATGGTAGGGATGGCAGAATTAGCAGAGATAACCTCTGTTAGGCATTGGTAAAAAGGTAGGGACTGAGGTCTAAGGTTTTTTGAAAATGTACAAAGATGAAGCATTGCAGATTTCAGAAGGGAGAGCGTTCCAGAGGGTAGGGGCTGTGACAACGAACGCTCTGTCATCAATAGTTCACAGTTTGGTGTTTGGGTTGGAGAGCAGTCCTGTCATGAGGATTGCAGCTTATAGGATGGAGTATAGGTATAGAGGAGGTCAATAAGGTACTGTGAGGCAAGGCAATGGAGTGATTTGTAGGTGAGAAGGAGGATTTTGTGTTCAATGCGAGATTTGAAGGTGGATGAGGGATGGAATGATGTGCCACTAAAGCTTGGTGCAGGTGAGAACTCACGCACTTCAGTTCTGCACACTGGAGACTGTCTACGGCTTTGCTGAGAACCCCAGACAGGACTCCACAGCAGTAGTCCAGACGGGAAGTAATGAAGGCATGGGTGAGGGTTTCTGCCAAGGAGTCGGAGAGGGACGGCCGGGTTCTGGAAATGTTCTTGAGGTGGTAGAAAGCAGATTTGGTGCTGAACTTGATGGGAGATTGATATGAGAGGGTGGAAACCATAACGCACCCAGGTTGTGGATCGTGGGGGATGAGATGAGGATCTCCAACATCCAAAGTGTATTCTGAACAAGATTGAAAGGGTTCATAGAACTCATGGTTGGACATATGGGGTTGGGCAGCAACTATTATTTCCAAGATTTTGCTGAAAATGGGCAGTGTGGAGATAGACTGGTAGTTAATAACCAGTTTATATCTGAGTCTTGGGCTGGCCTTTCGTCCTAATAGAGTCTGTATGTAGCGCTGTATCGTGATACTAGATTATAGCTAGTATCAATTAGGCATGAAACAATGCATAGACACAACAAGATCCGCACTGTTCGTTTTGAAAAAACACTCACCAGACGTACCACTTAAACTCTTAATGAAACCTAAATTCTCCTCTCCATCTTTCCTAATTTGCTTAAGATCAAACTTCTTGATCAAATGATCTTCCCTTGCATGCTGAATAGCATGGAAAACAAATTTAAAGGCTTGTATGCACAGAAGAAAGGTTTAATTGATAGGGGCGGCTTTAGCTCTAGCTCAGCTGCCCGGACGCTTCACAGGGGCCGCCCGCTGCTCCCTCAGGGATGGCTTAAATGCATAACTAAATTTCCCCAAGTTTTACTGTATGTATGTACTGTGTAACATGTGACAAATAAAGGATAGATTATTATTATTATTGTTATTATTATTATATGATTTAAGCTGCTAAGCAGCTTTGATTGGATTACTAAATACTTGAAAAGTTAACAATTTTGTATGTGTATCACACATCACTTGGAGACGGGAAAAAATGGAAAGATTTCCTGTGATTCAACATGATGAGAAACACATTTCAAGCTTACCATGATTTTGAACTACGATTGACCTCCCATTGATCAAAGCCATATACCCAGTGTCACACAAAATCAGAGCAGATTAGTTATATCTTTGTAGAGTGCAAACCAAGGACTACGGAACCAGTAGTGTACCTACTTTTGAACATCATATATATAAAAATAATTAATCTTGGTAGGAACATATATGATACACTCTTTCCCTTAACTTTAAGGCATTTGAGATCAAATGATCACATGGGAGACTGTGGCATTCATATTAAAATGACAACGACTCCAAGTTAAATTATATTCTCGTGTACTGTAACATTTTGCCCACTATGTGCTTTGGACAGGTATACAATGGGGCTGTAATTATGTTGGAATGTATGAAGGGACTTGCAGTAAGCTTTAAACGTGACAAACCTGAAGCCATTGCTTTGTGTATTGTTTTAATTTGTGTTTGCAAGACAAAAAAAAAAAGTTATCAGATTAGAATTTGTGCAAGAGGCTGAACATGTTTTAAATCAGTCCTCTTACAAGTGTATTATGCTTAAGTTATTAAGTTTTCTTTTCCTCTCAAGTTTTAGACTTTATAGCACAGAAACAGCACTATTGGCCACCACATTCGATTGCAAAGGATCAAATAATTTATTTGCATAAAAGGCACTCTGTTAAATTGGTTCAACTCCTATCAGATAGACAGATCTGAGTTTGAATTTGTCAAAGGTGACTCCGCCATGCTAAGCAAAGTTAACTATCTAGGCTCCCAGGGCTCAGTGCTTGGACCAAGATTATTGGACCAAGAATATTCATGCTATATTATAGTCATTGTTACACAGATTATGCATAAATATACTTATCAATTAAGTCAGATGAATCTAATCACTTAGCAAAGACTGGGGCGTGCAGCTTAAGCCAGATAAACACTCTCTGAGTGCTTTTTCTAGTAATATTACTACTTTGGAATGCATTACCCGGGCAGATTTGAAAAGAAATCCAAGACTCCAAAAGATCTTTTGGAGTCTTGGATTTCTTTTCAATCCCTTAACTCCCATATAGAAAAAATATTGGACAGCAAAAAAAATAGGCCATGCATCTGTGTCTTCCAGGCTGGATATATGCAATTCCCTAATATCTGCCATTCCTCATATCTCTCCAAGGTCTGTCCAGTTGATCCAGAATTCTGCTGTACATTTGTTGACCAGAACAAAAAAGAAGAGAGAACACATCTCTCCCATCGTAGCTTCCCTGCCGTCTCCCTGTAAAATCTACAATTAAATTCAAAATCCTTCTCCTCACATACAAAGCCCTTAATTACGGTAAAAGACTTAGGAAAAAGCACACTGCAACTTAAAAAAAAACCAAATGCAAATAGACAAAAAAAAAAAATTCAAATTTGGAAAA
Organism: Lophius piscatorius; assembly: GCA_009660295.1. Lineage (NCBI taxonomy): Eukaryota > Metazoa > Chordata > Actinopteri > Lophiiformes > Lophiidae > Lophius > Lophius piscatorius. Next base: position 8,048 of record VRLP01007417.1, on the reverse strand, counting down.
CAGTGCAAATACCACATCACGACACATCAAGAAAACAGGCGTCAAAATTCCAAACCATAAAATTTTAGGAAAACGCACTGCAAAAACCATGTTTGGCGCTTTGCTGGAATTCTTGGTCTTACAACAAATGAAACTTTGTAATTACCCTTACAAACACAGAATGTGTTTAGCAAGGTTTCTTAGATTCTTAAAGAGTAGCCTACCCTATTATCCCAGATGTCCCGATAGTAACAGTATGTAAAGCACTTTGTAAATCTGTTTGACAGGTGCTATACTAATAATAATAGTTGTTATTAGTAGTAGAAGTAAAAGGAGGAGGGACTGGGTAATTGTAGTAGTAGTGGTGGTAGTAGTAGTAATATATATGTACAGTGTGTTTGGATATGTACAATATATATATATATATTCAATGATTATCAAAAATATTTGTTGTAATACCGCTTTGGTAAATGAACCGTACTTAAATAATGACTTTCTATTCTTACCTCTCCAAGTGCTTTACAGCTTTGCGCAATCACTCAAAGCAATGGAACAAGAAGAGTGGGGGTGGAGAGTGGAGAGAGTGGAGAGGGTCAAATGACTGACTTGAATGGGGGAAGGAAAGCTCTAAAGCATGATGCAGAAGTAGTCAGAAAAATGTTGTAAATCTCAATTTTAAAGAAATATTTACAGCTAAATACATCAAACTGCAAAACAGGTATTAGATACACTGAATTACCCCAAAGAAACAGTACAGTATTTTTTTCTGTCTGATATCTGGAAAACACCAATCATCTACTGTCTACGGCGATGTTTCATCATGTTAATATTAAACATTTGGCGTGGTATCATTCTCATATCATTTGGCCGTGAATCTAATCACTTATCCAATTTAGAGGCGTGTCTCAAAGACATTAAGACTTGGATGACCTGCAACTTTTTATTATTAAATTCAGATAAAACTGAAGTTATTGTGCTGGGACCCAAGCACCATCGAAACAATTTATCTGATAATATATCTACTCTGGATGGTATGACCTTGGCATCAGCACTGCACCAGCAACACTGTGAGGAACCTGGGAGTTATCTTTTATCGCGATATGACCTTTGACTCCCATGTAAAACAGATTTCTAGGACTGCCTTTTTTCATATGCGTAATATTTCTAAAATACGGCACATTCTGTCGCAAAAAAATGCAGAAAAGTTAGTTCATGCATTTGATACTTCCAGGCTTGATTACTGTAATTCCCTACTATCAGATTGTCCCAATAAGTCTCTGAAGCCGCTCCAGCACACTGCTGCACGGGTGCTGACCAGAACCAGGTTAAGAGAACATATCTCTCCTGTATTAGCTTCCCTTCATTGGCTCCCGGTAAAATCTAGAATCTAATTCAAAATCAAAAGTTACATTAATTAATATTATTAACAACCTGGGATCCCTGCTGCTGCCCGACCATGGAGAGGTTGATGAAAATGGATTATGGATTATAGCTGATCGATCTCTCTCTCTCTCACTCACTCACTCACTCAGACCGTCCACCCTGAGTCTTGGATCTCGACGTTTCTGCCCGTTAAAAGACAGTTGTTGTTTTTTTTTGTTTTTTTATTGTCGCCACGTACTTGCTCACGGACGAATGAAGCGGTCATAGCTTTAACTTTTCGGTTTCTAACTTAACACATGTGGTAGCTAGCAGGACATTTTTGTCAAAAGTTCAATTAGGGATGATTGCCTCACCGCTCTGGGGGATGGATCTGTGACAAACAACCCCCAGAGTATAAGAAAAGAAAAATTCAGTTATGGATATGTAGATGGTGATTTTTGTTTTTTGTTGGCAGAATGGTTAGAAATGAAAGGGTAGCATACTGCCAGACAATACTCTCTTATCTGTGAGGCAGGTCAAAATAAACGGTAAAAAGCATACGAAGCATAAGTAAACCCTTTTATATTAACAACAGAACACTAACCGTTACTTCCTCTAAATGACAACTGTGGACATAGAGGACAGGGCTAATACACCATCAGTGCCAGTTGGATACATACAGAATCATCAGTTTTTTAGTCCCATCAAGAAAAGCAGCTGGAGAGCTACGTTATGAAGGCCTTTGTTATGGTCTTGCACCCAAAGAAGTCTGAAGTCTTGCCTACCAATTCGCATAGGCACGAAACAATATAAGAAATATTACAAAATATTAATCCCACATCCATTTAGTGAGATTAGTTGTGCAAGTGCAGATTGGCTCTGACCAAACTATGGCTTTAATGAAAACTAGAATTATTTCATCAATATAAATTTCTATGTTTCATTTGTCATTACAGATGATAATTCAAACAAATAAGCATGGTTCATATTCATGGGATCAAAAAAAAAAAGAAGAAATTCAGGGGACCTTGATTAGAATTACACAGAGAGTGATTCTAATCATTTAAAAACTTATATTGTGTCTCTAGCTTAAAAAACTAATAACTTTAAAAAAAATTTAAATCACGTTTTTTATTTTACCAAAACGCTTTGATAACTATTGGAACAACCAACCCCACAGATTGTGATAGAAACCTTGTACTTGGGTTGGTTGTCACTATGTTTCAGAGTGAGTTTAAAGGTTAATAACATTCTGTTAAAATAAGTTATACGAATGAAAAGGGATACCCATTTCAACCCAAGACCTTAAGCTTTTGTCTAATCTAGGAATTACTATTATAAGATGTACTGATGATGAGAAATTGATGCAAAAGTAAAAATTGTGACAAGGAACCCCTGTCTCCCCTATTCCTATGTGAGAAACTCATAGAAAAATATTGACGAGTGATGAGTGGCCCTGTTACATCCTTGTAAGCACTTCCAACACAACACAAACCTTGAATTAAATTAAGAATAGTATGAACATCTTACTTGTTCCTTTTGTCCACTGGCAGAGGCTGTAATGAAGCTTTCAAAGTTAATATCTTTGTGTATTCATCATTTTTGTGCATCAATCCAACAAGAGGCAGTGACAAAATGTATATCTGAGCTCATTTTCAAGAGGTTTTTATGCAGTGGGTTGGGTTCAGCAATAGAGAGAACTGTTTTTCTAGCCTCCAAAGGCCTCTCCAAGGTTGCGGCGCCATTCATTTTTTTTTCTTTTTTCAATAGTATGTCCATATTTAGTATCAATACAAGGACAATCAGTGTGTTGACATATACCTTGCTCCACGTCCATTTCTCTCTGTCCAGTAAATATATATATGAGTTGTTACATTTGCAGTTTTTCTTTGTTAATGTTGCTGTTTTTCTTTATATAGTATAATATTATGGTCTATTGTGGAATGATTGCAATAGAAGAACATTGATTCTGTCTTAATGAGAAAACACTCATTAGTGAAGAATAACTTAAACTGAGTGAACACAAATCTATTCTCTGTTCAAGAAATACATTTACATATTTGCTATTATCAACATACATGCACAATGACAACATCTCATTTCTCCATTTGTTCTCTTAGATCTCTGCTCTATGCGCTTATACACAGCTTAACACTTGCTCAGTATGTTTACCCCATCCTTGCTTTACCCCATCCTTGCTTTTTCAACTCTTCCCTGACGCTCACTCAAATTGGCAAAAAGTTACATTGCACAGGTGTGTGTCAGTGCAGAGAGAAATATGAGTACCAATTATTGTCATCTGCTTCCCTTATACTTAAGCAGTTTTGGACATTATGAATACTGACTCATTAGATCAAAGAGCATGATTAAACAGTGTCCATTTTTTTGTTACACTAAAGGACTTAATAGTGTGGGACAAGTTGTGTAAGGGGCTGTCATTGGACCAATTCAAGGTAAATATATATTCAAAGAGTTTGTAGATCAACTTGTGTTTTTCTGCCATCATCTAAGCTTAAGCATAACAAGCTATGTGAATGTTGTGACTGAGTGTAATGTAAATATGTAATCACGAGCATATGTAGATACTATGTTTGTCTTGCGATGACCAGCATGTGCTCCATTTGTCACCACTCTGGTGCAGACAGTAGTAGAAAGTATCAAACTTTGTTTTGATTTTAGGGGATCTTTTTTCACAACATGGTTTCTGCTATAAAATGTATATATGTATATAAATGTGGGTGGTCGGTCATGGCATTACCAGAGTAAGACTGTTAAAGAAACAGACCTGGATTCATATAATAAAATATCCCCTCCACTAAACTAGACCATATTGAAAATATCACTATCCAGAAAAACAAAAAACACCAAAAATTCAGCTTGTAAAGTGAGGAACACAATCTCTTTGCAAACTTGGGTCATATTTTATTCTCATACTACACCTCTAGCGCCGTCTTAATATCATGCTATGCACACCCTTCATCAAGTCACTGCCCAGTTAAAGCATATTTACCAACTTCATTCATCCTCCTTGTTAAGTTCATCAGATTCTATGAGATTGTAATCTCAGTAAGTAAACATCAGACTTTCCGACTAATTATCACATTCGTTAACTAATACAATAAAACATTACCCTCATTCATTCACTCATTTCAATTATTTAAACTAACTTCAAGAGTAAATCGTCCATTGCTGTAATTGAAAACATCCTTAATCTATCAACACTTAATGAATGGTTGAGAAAAAATAATTCTGGGCCATTATTGAATTCTGAGAGCAGGCATATCAAGGACTCTTTCATATTTTCATGCTAAGAGTTAGCTCTGTGATTAAAACATTGTACGCTTGCCATTACGCAACAAGTGATTGTATTTGAAGTGTTTGAGTATGATGATTCTCTACTGATCTTTTCATTATTAATCAAATCAAACCAAAACAGATAATCCAAAAACAATACTATCCTTTTGCTCAACAAAGTCTGATAAAGGACAAAGTATGATCAAAGACAAAGTCTGATAAAGGACAAAGTATGATCTAGGACAAAGTCTGATCAAGGACAAACCAAGTCAAATCAAATCAAATCCAGGATGCGTCCTGCTGAAAATAGAACCTCTGGGCAGATGTGCTGACAGACTAATTACTGAGCTTGCAGTGCAACTGAAAAATGTGAGCAAGGTCAGTACATGTTTTTGGGGGAGTCCGATCAAAAGCCTGAAAAACTTGGAGGTGGCCAGATAGATATAGAAGAAGAATATTATTTTTATAGATATCGATTTATAGCTTATTATTGATTAGGAAAATGCAATAAAACAACTCATCACCTTTATCCCATATATACTGTACATACAGTATGAAGTACGTTGCAGTTCATTCATCTAGAAAAAGACGCAAACAACTCCTTTCACTCCATCAGTGAAAGAACGGACAGTCAAATGATCTACTACTATCCATATTATCTCACCCCATGAACAAAAACAAAAGAAAATAACAAATCTAGACTAACGCTACTAAGATATAACAATTTCTTTGTTCTTGTTTTATATCCAAAAAAAGTCAGGAATATTATGAAATCATCATCTAGAAAAAGATGATCGCAGATCCTTCATGTTAAGGCAATAACTCAAAAACTACTTCATGGATAATTTTCAAACCCACATAGTGCAAGGAAGAACTGGATTGATCTCAGGAAAGCCCTGTTGTATATATCCGACACAAGTGGGAGCTTTAGCCCCGTTGTATCCCTAATGTGTCAGTTTTCTGGCCATAATTTTTTAACCATCAGTCCAATTGAGTGCACTGGTTGTTTTACTCTAATAGTTCATATTTTACTCAATACGTGTAGGTTGTTTTTTTAAAATTAAAAACACTGTTTTTAATCATTTATCCTTCATTAATTACATACAGTCATACACAGTACAACATAGAGAAATTCTTTTTCTGCATTTGACCAATCCCCAAGGGAGCAGTGGGCTGCCCCTTTAAAGTAACCAGGGAGCATATACCCAATATGCTCCCTGGCAGCACTCTACCCACTGAGCTACAGACGTTCCAGACATAGCTTCTCAAATGTTGGTCAGATTTAGTCCAGATTTGGTGACTATGACACCAAATCTGGCTTATTAGGAAAAACATCGTTTTTCTTTTTTTTCCCAACTGTCCTGTCCAGCTGCCTGGGCCTGAAGAATGTAGATTTGGCTGCCTTGCAGTGCCAGACAGATTTTAGTGCGCTAAGGAAGAATATGTCATACTATTCCAGTTGCGTTAACTGCATTTTATTTATTATCAAATAAAGTGGGATGAAAGGGAGAAATACTAAGGGGGTTGGGGAAAAAAGGAAGACACCCACAATATAGCAGAGCAAACCACAATAACAGCAACCATCTATCCATATATATACATATGCATACATGTACACGCATACACACATATACATACCCATAGCCATATACATACCCCCATACACATATACATACATACCATTATGTGTTAGCTTTATTGTGTGTACTTGCACGCGAGTATGTATGTGTGTGGGAAAGATTGTCACTGGATGTAGATTCAAGTGAAGGATCATTGCAATGCCAGGCCGACCCCCTGGGGTAGGCAGAGAGGGACCCAAGCCACCACTGCACCAGCAGCCACAGCGGAATCGGCCGAGCCAAAAGCAGGCCAACAGAGAGAAGGAAGACCCCCGGGGCAGTTGCCCCCAAAATTAGGGGCAGTTGGGCAACATTGTTTTTCAACCTAATTGCCTAACTCTTGGTCTGATTTGGTTCAAATTTAGCAAACATGAATGGAGAGATGCCTGCGAGCTAGTTCAGGCAGTCTACTCAAGTTGCACTGCTTACTCACATGACACACCCTCCACAATCATCTACCAATCACACCCTCCAAATTTGGTGGTGTATTTGAACTGCAAAATTTCCCATCTCTCCCCTCTGCTCTGCTTATGCTTCAACTGCCCTGCATCAGCCTTTGCTACCTGCTCGTTAAATCTAAAGTTTTTCATGCGATCTTACCTTCTAATATCTTTTAGTTGCCATCTCGGATTCAGAGAGTGAGTCTCCGTCCTCAGGGGAAGACGTTTCATCAAACTCAGGCTCTGTCTACATGCGGAGTAGCTCCTGCAACACCCGCAAACGTCTTGCATTATGGGTTTTCCATTCTGGGAGTGCTGCACAGCCGTAATATTTCAGTGTTCCATCTGGTCTCAAAAACGAGGAGCTCTCTAATTATCTCCTAGCTCAAGAAAACTCTGTTGACAAGAGATGAGCGACGCTATGCAGACCGTGTTCCTCAGACAATTGGTAAAGCTCCAATTAAGAGGCGTGCTGCTTTGAAACTGCTTCAACCAGCTCTGCGGATAAAGTCTGTGGTACAAGATCTAAACCAGTGGTGCGCACACTTTTTTAGCATGCGAGCTACTTATAAAATGACCAAGTCAAAATGATCTACCTACTACAAAAATGCAAAACATATATTTATTTATAAATATATTGAGGATTCTTTATAACTACAATGTATGTTGATGTACATACATAACCGCAGGAGCGAATATTGCACAACACAATTAACTATGTACATTCTCGGTCATTACCCGAGTTTATGCTGATGACTTGCACTGAATTGAATCGGCCAGGGATGAATAGTCCGGACAGTAGCTGCTGACAGCCAGCCTCAAGCACATTTCCAAATGTTCATCAGTCATGGTGGAACGGTACTTGGACTTAATGATCTTCATATGGGAAAAGGCTGACTCACATAAATAAGTGGAGCCGAATAATGCAGTCAAAGAGGTAGCACATTTCCTCATATGTTGGGGTACTTTACCTCTGTGAGTAAGTTCCAGAACTGTCCATGGACTCTGGACTTCAGCTCAATGTCTGCTTGTAGGGTCAAAAGAAGAGTTCAGGTGAAACAGTGTTGCAATTTTTGATGCGAGTGAATCAACCTCAGCATCTTTCCGAAAAGGATAGCCCATGAATGTAGCAACTGCCTCAAGCAAAGAAAAGTCTTGAAAGCATTTGTGAAACTCTGACAGACAATTATCAATCTGCTCTGTGTAGCGTGCACTGTCAAGTTGCACACAGGCCTTGCCTTGCATCTCCAGCTCTGACGCCAGGTTCTGGAAGTTTGCCAAATCATGGCGCTGCAGCTTTGAGGAGAGATGTTGCATCTTTCGTTTGAAAGCATTAACTGAGCTGATCATATTG
>VRLP01007416.1:0-21963 GCA_009660295.1 Lophius piscatorius | reverse complement strand
AATGTTTGAACCATTTAAATGATGTTATTTATTAATGACTCACAGCGACCCCGGTTCCAATCCGGGTCACAGCAAACTATATAATAAAAAGGAACGGAAAAAATGTAAGATGAAAAAACAAAAAGAAGAATCCAAACTAGATACTAAACCATCTCTACATTTGAATACTGCGTCTGCTTGGGGTTAAAATGCTGAAAAGGAGAAGGTAGAACTATTGACCAACGTTAACAAGTAAATCAACTCCTCTATTATTATTATGTCTCCAGTGGTTGAAGACAGTTTCTGTTAGACAGGCCATTAATAAATGACACAATTTAAATGTATTTAGATGCTTCAAACGTTGGGATAAACCAAAAAATGTGTTTATATCATAAGTTTCCTGAAGATGAATGTTAAAACTACTGGTGACTTAATTTACTCTAAAACAATCCCTAATAGTTTTATTTATTATGACATGAAGAAGTCTGTGTGTTTCTATGTCTTATGTGAGTGAAAGTATATTTAACTTTTTCTTAAACTTCACACAAATCTTATTAGGAGGATGTAACACTATTATGAACCTTTGATCACCTTACAACATTCTTTTTTTTGTTTCATTCTACATTTCTTTCCGTTTCTAAATTGTAAACTGTTTGCCGTGACCCGGATTCGAACAGGGGTTGCTGCGACCACAACGCAGAGTACTAACCTCTATACGATCACGGCTGGTGTGATACCTGGTGATGCGTTCAGTGACATCAGTACAATCTCAGGGTCAGAACAGGTGGTGCCATGACGAGGTCCTACAAGAGTTAGCAGAGATGTAAGTGAACGCATCACCAGATCTCTCACCAGCCGTGATCGTATAGTGGTTAGTACTCTGCGTTGTGGTCGCAGCAACCCCGGTTCAAATCCGGGTCACGGCAGGCAGAAGCAGGAATTTATGTGGAAGTCCGTTTGAAGAGAAGGTAAAACTGTGAACAGAAATATTCAAACGCTACAACTTGTAGAACAAACTCAGAAAGGACGACATAAAGATAAGCCAAAAAATTGAATTATTCTTATTTATAAATGACAAAGACCAAAACGTGGGTCAAGTTTGAAAGATATTCACAGATTGGATCTTCCTGGATCAATAACTCAACTCAGCAGAAAAACACTGTTAAAACACAAAGGACACATCTTCCTCATCAGTGAGGTAGACAACAAACTACCCTTCCCATCATAAAGGAGCCGTAGCATCTGATCAGTGAAGAACATTGGTCTCTGCTGGCGGGCAGGGAGCGTCTACAAAGTGCAAGAAGGAGGAGAAAAAAATACAAATCAATGCAGTAACTTTTATAATATGCAGAGCAGCCTCATCAAAAGCATCACTAATGTTGGTGGACTGCTATTTCATATATTTATTGAGATGTTTTACAAATGTTCTCACTGTTATACATCAGTATATTTAAAATAACTAGTTGAATATTTATTCTGCTTTGGGTGAAAATACTCTAAAAAGAGAAGGTAACACTGTTGATACATGTGTGTGTTCTACTCGCTCTCTCTCACCTTTTATCACCTATATGTTTATTTTATTTATCTCTCAGGGACATGTTCAAGTTTTTTATTTCCTCATATAGCAATTCAAAGCTTTGTATTCACATTTAAATGACTTATAGCAGCAAAATCAAGGATATCTATTCTTCTATGTCTCCTGTGTTTCATACAGTATTCTCTTTCTGTGAGTCATGTCATTAATAAATGACATAGTTTAAATGTATTTAAATAGTTCAAACATTAAGATTGACATTGAGTGTCTTTATCTCAAGTTTGCTGAAGATGAATGTTAAAACTACTGATGACTTCATTTACCTGAGAACAACCCCTAATAGTTTTATTTATTATTTGAACTGTTGGATAGACGTTATTCACAGAGATTTCATTGAAATGTCTATTTTATGTTGAGTGTTATAGGTCACATGACCAGAGTTCAGTGGGACACCTGTTGCATTATGGGTCAGAATCAACCTGACTGCAGAGGAAAAACAAACGGTCCAAAAATCACCGTATTCTTCACGGAGCGAGAGGCGCAGACGGTAATTTGTGATCTTGTACTTTCATTTGTTTCATATCTGTGTGTAATATTTGTTGAAGCAGAGTACTAACCACTATACGATCACGGCGGGCCACGATACCTGGTGATGCGTTCAGTGACATCAGTACAATCTCATGGTCAGGACAGGTGGTGCCATGACGAGGTCCTACAAGAGTTGGCAGAGATGTCAGTGAACGCATCACCTGATCTCTCACCAGCCGTGATCGTATAGTGGTTAGTACTCTGCGTTGTGGTCGCAGCAACCCCGGTTCGAATCCGGGTCACGGCAGGCAGGAGTGTGAGTTTGTGTCAAAGTCCTTTTGAAGAGAAGGTAAAACTATCAACAGAAATATTCAAACACTAAAGGTAGTTTTACAAAAAAAGATGCTGATATTCATATTCAAAAAAACTATTTGACCTATTATGAAAATAAAAGCATGAGACTAAACAACGATCATTCATAGTATTTCAGACACTCAGTCAGTTTTAACATCTTTGGTTTGTTGTTCAGCCGTTCAGTAAAGTTTCATGTTTTTTAAAAAGTGCCTCGGTGTAAAAGGAACCACGTTTACTGCAGATGGAAATAATTTCTGCACGCTTTTATTTTGGTACGTCGACTGACTAAGAGTAAAGTCAGTCAAAGTAGATTAACATATTTTCTAATCATTCAGGTTCAACAGTTATATTCAACGCTTAAATATGTATTTAACATTGAGATTTGTTATTTGGAGCTGGATGTGGTTAAATGTTGCCACTTTTCAAACGGCGCCCAATATTGGAGTTTGTTTTTTTCCATAGTTGCATGATAAATTAAAACTACACCTCTTCTGAACATGGTTTCCTGGAAATAATAAAATAAACTAGCAGAAATTGCATTTACTGTAAACAAGGTAACCACTTTAGTTGTCTTTGAATGCTCTGGTTCATCATTTACAAATAATTTTACTTAACACAAACTGTCAATTCATTCCATAAATAAAATTATAACCGTAAAAACAACAACAACACCAATGCTTTTTTGAAAAGATGAGTGGAACCACTAACAAGAAAACAATAAGTGTTCAAGAATGACATTTCAATCTGAATTTATGTATTTGAAAAACTATATTCAGAAGTACAGTCGTCTGAAGTGTTCTTGGCGGCCTCTGGTGGCCAGATGGAGCCTCGCAGCTCTGCATCACAGCAGTAGACTTATAACATTTATATAAATCGGAGCGCACTGCCGTATATCAGAGGTGATGCGTTCAACAAAAACAGCAGAGGCTCCTGGAGGAAATAAGTCCGTTTGAACTTCTTCAGTGAAATATCTTTTGCAATATAAAACAATCTTGCTGAAAGCATCAACACTCACACTGATATTAAATGATCTGTTACATTTATGACAACTGTCTTTGGCCATGGCTGCAGGCCCGCAGCGCCGACCGCCATTCAAACGACGCCCATACCAAACAAAGACTTTTCTCCTCCACGTGTCGGACTTCACTCCCTGACTGTTAACCGACAAGGGGAGTGTCCGGTAATTTGTCTGCAAAAGAGCAGCGCTGGCGCCGTCAGGATATGGTAGGTGGAGTAAAGTGTGGCGGTGACTTCAGCTGCATCATCCTGGAAGTGCTCTGTGGGCAGATTTCCCAGCGGAACATCACTTCATAAATCTGCTGATGGATATTTATTAGACCGGCGTTGCCGTGACCCCGAATGTCTTTGCTGTATCTCTGCTGGGAGAGAGACGCCTCGCTCTAATCCCCGCTCTACTCCCTGGACACCAGCGACTGCCTCTCCTGCTTCCTGTCCATCAGGGGCCTCGTGAAGACGCAGGAAATGGACCTTTTTTGATGCCGGCAGCAGCCGAACATGCTGCGGTGCCAAAACGGAAGGCGAGGAAGCAACGCTGGAACCACGGAAGCTCATCGAATCGGTGTGATAATTATAAATGATCGTAGATTTAGATTAGATTAGATTTAATTTCCTCCTCTCGTTTGGTCTTTGAATAAATGATCAGTTTTAGTTTGTTGCTCTTTTTCATGCATTCAAAACAGTGAACAGTGTTTAAACCAAATCTACTAAAAATAACCATCCTAAACATCTTTCTTCAATTTATAGTAAACACAGCAACACTAAATATGACATCTAGTGTCTGTATCCAACATCATAGACAAGGTGAGGAATCTAAGATTTGTCAGGGTGGGCAGAACATCTCATGTCCCCTCCAGGGTTCTGTCCCAATAACCTCTGCCTCTGAGCCTTTAGGCATAGTCTGTGTGTGTGTGTGTGTGTGTGTGTGTGTGTGTGTGTGTGTGTGTGTGTGTGTGTGTGTGTGTGTGTGTGTGTGTGTGTGTGTGTGTGTGTGTGTGTGTGTGTCTGTCTGTGTGTGTGTGTGTGTGTGTGTGTGTGTGTGTGTGTGTGTGTCTATCTGTCTGTGGGTGTGTGTGTGTGTGTGTGTGTGTATGTGTGTGTGTGTGTCTATCTGTCTGTGTGTGTGTGTGTGTGTGTGTGTGTGTTTGGATCTCATTCATTTCAACAGGTCAGAATACATACACAATGCCGACCAGCCTTGTTACTTCCACTGCGATCCTTCAAAATAAGAGCACTTAATATACATTACTCATTATGATTTTTAAACTTGTAAGAAAAAAGGCCCATTAATCTTTATAAAAATCGGCAATCGGCCAAGAAAATTGCAATCGGTGCATCTCCAGTATTTTATAATATTTAGGTTAAGGTTTGAGTACAGTTTAATCTTTTTAGTGAACGTATTTGTATTATGTAGTTTTTTTATGTGAGCTGTGAAAAAGGAAAATTGGCCATCTGTATTTATTTTATGTTATTATTGACAAAGGGGCAGTATAATTGTGTGTATTTTTTTCATGTACATATCTACTTTGTTGAAATTTGCACTGGAAAAATACACAGAACTGAGCTAAATAAATGGAATAAAAGAAAATAACATCTTCAACGTACATCGTTTTATAAACAGAATCAGAATTCTTCCACCATTGTTGAGGAACCTCCACCGAAATAAGACGTACCGCACAGATACTTTCTACGGTTTAATACTTTTATGTTTTAAGCTCGATCTCTTGTAACAACCCAAAGAATGTATGAAAAAGAGGACGTGCGATAAAACCAAAGTCACAAATTTCCCAATAACTTGAGCCTTCAGGGTGGAACAATTCATCAGAAGCAGAACAGAAATAAGAGACGCAAAGAAAAAAAAGACACCATTCCAGATATACGAGCAAACGAAGGGCAGAACGTTTCCCTGATGCATTCCTCCGCCGTTTGCTTGTCGGCTGTGATTAAAAGGCTTCAGCCGATCCTCTGCCAGTGATGTACTTTTTCCCTTCCCTCAGGAAACTGGAAGCACATACATTAACTAAACTGCTGGATTTTGGACCCCTGGGAGCCCGAGCACAGGCGGAGATCCTTGGGCGGATTCTTCTCACCGTCCCTCAGTTTCAGCTGGAGACTGAAGGTGACCAGACATTTTGCTCCGAGGGCTTCCTGACTCTGAAGCCACCACTTTGGAAATGTAACATCAGCAGATTCACTCTCTTTAAATCACTTCCTTTCTTTGTGTGATTCAGGAAAGGTCGTTTGTTAGAGCCTTCTCTTCCTCTAATACCTAAAAGCTTAATGCCTTTCTGTCAGACCTTAGGTCAAGATTTCAAATTTCTACAGTTTCACATTTCTGCTCAGATGGATAGTTCACTTTTTAATCGTCTACATTTCCTTCACAGCTGTAGGTGCTTTTCAGATTACGACTTTATAAAACATGATCATTTAACACAATATAACGCAAGTCTGGCAAAAGATTGTGTCAGTTTGTGTGTTTGTAAGCAGGGTAACGGAAAAACCACAGGACGGATTTACATGAAACTTTACCCAGATGTATGTCTAACGTATCTTAGAGGTGATTACATTTTGGAGACGTTGTTTGTTTCGTAGCATTTGAAATGAAAAAAATTAATAATGAGCCGTTCGGAGTAGTGACATCACAATGTGGCTATTGATGCCTTTCCTTTGATATTTCTAGAATTCCTTTGATGTTCCTTTGGGATTGGAGCTGGTGGCTCAGTCTCAAGAGGTCCTTTGATTTCGTTGATGTTCTCTTGGCGTGGAGATCGGAGCTCAGTGGGCTGAACAGAGACGCTGAAGTGGAAGGCGCAGGAGATGAGTGGCTACAGAGTATCTGAGGTATACTCAGAGACTTTGTTGGAGTCCTCGGTAGATTTAGAGGCTGGCAATAACTCAGACATTAATGGAGGAATCTATATATAATTTTCCAAAAGCTGGGGTTCTGTTGGGGCTTGGTGGAGATTTGTTCTCTCTGAGTGCTTTTTCTAATTTAGTAATATGTCTATTATCCCACAGAGAAAAATATGAGATATTTCTAACCTTTTATTGAAGCCTTTTATCTTAATTTATCTTTGAATTTAACGGCTGAAATCATAGTTAACCATCATTAGAATGAGTGCCGGGCCCAGGCTGGTTCTTCTGATGATGAACCATTAAAACAAAAAATCTAAAACTAATAGAGTGAGGCATTTCATATCCATAATTTGTTTTAACATTTTTTACTCGATATTATATGTGAATAATTTATTGGAGGTTTATTTATTTTTTTTACAAGAAGTTTTGGGGCATGAGTTAAATATTTCACCACGCAGTGGCGCAACAGCTCCATCTATAAATAACTGATGCTTTCTGTCATTAACTATTCTGAGTCTGCAGCCTCTCCTTCTCTCTCTCTCTCTCCCTCTCTCTCTCTCAGCTTCTGTTTGTCTCTCTGTCTCTCTGTCCTCCTTCAATACCCTGCAATGATCCATAATCACCACTCCATCAACATCCATCACTCCTTATGGAGGTTCACAGTCGGGGGTGCCGGGGAGAGAGATTTGAAAGCGAGAGAGAGAGAGAGAGAGAGAGAGAGAGAGCGGGAAGAAGAAGAGGCAGCCTTCCAGTCAGGGCCAAAGAGAAGGCTACTCAGCACTCCATTTCCAAATGACCTCCCTGATAGAAGGAATGTGTCCCTGCACACACATTTTCAATTGTCAGTCCGGGGGTATTAACCAGACACCTCTGGTTCTCCGGTCTGGAGTGCCCCGCCGACCTGCTCTGTTTATTTGAATAAATTGCCTTTTCACAAATGTACAGCTCCGGAAAGATATAACCTTGATTTCTGAATCACAGCATTGTGGCCGCGGAGTGATGAATAACATTCCAGCCAGGTATTACATCCACGTCACTGCGTGGATGTAATACCTCACACATGGAATAAAAGCAAAGACTTTATTCCTCTAGTTCTACGCTGTTGTCGCCGAAAGCAAGGGTCTGTCCCCAAAAAGCCCCCAATCCCCTGCGTTGTACCAGCAAACCCACGATTGATCTTAGTAAAATTGTGTATTATGTCAAAAAGAGAAATTGAGAAATTATGGCCAGTAGACATTTGGAGATAAAGCTCCCCCTAGTGGCAGGTGAAGCAACTGACCTTTCCTAAAATCAATCCAGTTCTTCCTCGCTGTAAGGTCAATGTTGGTATAAGATTTTAAATCGATCCATTCAATAGTTTTTGAGTTCTCACATAAGTACGGAGGATCGAAGATGCCATAATATTATTCATAAATGTTTTTTAGAAGAGTTTATAGGAATATCTCATTTTCTTTTAGCGCCTTTATTCTCAGATTTTCTATTATTGCTCACATTCTATATACTTCCATAAATATAAATAAAAAAAGGATTACGTTTCTCCTCACCCATCTTAAAAAAACAAAACAGTGAAGATTTATAAACAACATAAAATAAAGAGAACTGGATAAAATAAAATTAATAATAATAATAAAAAGCTGAGACATCATATTTTAAAACAGACATTTATAAACCATAATTCCGGTTCCATACGAGGAATTTCCATTCAGTCCCACAATCATGAACAACCACAACTTTGGACTCGGATCTCAGTCTTCAGGCCTCTGATGATTCTGGTTTAGACCCAGCACAGACTGATGTATGAAAGAGTTCTGGATCACTGATTCAAAAAACCTGAATCTCACCTGATCAGTGAGGAGGGGAAATTATAAATCAGGCCCACCTGGAGGAGGAGGAGGAGGAGGAGGAGGAGCCTGCAGCACTCAGAGGAGTGAGATTCTACTTTCTTGGCATGGAAGAATATTTTGACTGTATTTTGAATGTAAGAGTTGGATAACAGAGAACAGGATGTGTTGACCTTTATTTTCTATCGGTCATATTTATTTTGAAGTGTGACTTTTAAAAAATGATCCTGCTTGTTGTTTAATATTCACCTTTGATGTATCAGTGATTTGAGTGACAGGTGAGTTGTTGAACACATTCACTTGATCCCCATAATGTGTGGCCCCAACAGGTTAGAATTCAAGGGTCAATAGGAACACTGGTCGGTCCTACTGGACCTGGTCCTACAGTCAGCTGCATAGAGAGGAAACAGAACCGGGGAGATTAGGTTTCCCCGTGTTGCTGCAGAACTCGTCCTGATCCGAGAGGAAAGTGTTTTATTCATCTTTACCGGCTGTTTTCTGTCTGTGAGAAAAAGAACCGTACCGGTGACGGATGTTTGGACCAAGTCGTAGCTGGGTCATCCTGGGCCAGAGTAGATCAGGGTGAATTGTACTGAATACGGACTTGATGTCCAGGAAACGAGCTCTGGCATACGTTATGGGTTTGGTGAGGCGTTTGTTGTGAGAACTACATCTTCGTTGTTACAACCTCATTCTTATTCAAATGGAGGACGGTGGTAGATATTCTAAATAGAGACGTCGCACCTTTTGTTCAATTATGGGTCAATTATTATTATTTATTATTATGAGTCAATTATTTATAGCTCTGCCTGCCTTCTGCTGAGATGACAAAGATACTCCTCCTCTTTGTTTAGGACTTCCCTGTGATTTTATTAACATTTTTAAGCCACTTTTCTTGCTGCTATTTGCTATTTTGAGGCATCTTCTTGGTTTTGTAGTGTGTCCAGGATATTTCTTTGTTCTTCCCCCTGCACAGGTGAGGGGGGAGGCGAATCCTTAAACAGGTGGGATGATTTGAGCAACAAAGGCCCATTTAAAAAGAAGCTGATCCATCATGCTGGCGTGACGCTCTGATGGAGGCGCTTCGCCAAAACACAGCAGCCTAGCAGGTTTGCATGTGTTTTACTGGAGAGCTGCTTTTCCTGCCCAATAGTTGTTTTTCCAGAAATATCGAGTGAAGCTGAGAACCAAAAACCAGAGAATCACCCAGAGGAGGAGATCCTGCTCCTCATGCGTGACCATCCTATCCTCTGTAGCAGCCCCGAGCGCCAAAGAACGACAGCAGAGTCTCTAACGGATTGAGTAAGCAAGTAAAACTTTATTTATATAGCACTTCTAAAACACTTGGTTACAAATTCAAAAAATAATAAATATTTACACTTAGCCCTGGACTTAAAAAGACTTTATTGGTCCCAGAATGGGAAATTCACTTGTAACAGCAGCAGTTTGTAATAAACACATAGACAACTCCAAGTTAAAACTATTAAAAAAAAAAGGAGAATATAAATAGGACTGACCGTCGTGTGTCCGCCGCTTCTCTGACCAGGACTATACTCTGTAAAAGGTCTCTGGGTATCTTGAAAAGCGCTATTTAAGTATAAGGTATTATTATTATCAATAAGTGGCAATGAGGTGGATTAGAGAAAAATTTGTGGTGCAAAAAATGAAGGTGGTCGGTTTAAGGTGAATGTAGGCGGGTCGTCTGAGTTCTTGTACAGGGTCTTTGCTCTGGGCAGGAAAAAATTCCAGAACCGGTCCTTGAGACGGCGGAGTTGGTTTGGACTGTTGGGGGAGGAACTCCGCCGTCTGTCCACAATGTGGTCGAGAGAATGCTCAGGATTATTATCCATGGTGGATAACCGTTTGTCCAGTATCCTCCTCTCCACCACCTCCTCAGAGGTATCAGGTCTTCAGCCCATGACGGCGCCGGCCTTCCTGATGAAGCAGTCCAAACATTCAGCAGATCTGATGGATTGAGGAGGCTGATTCCAAAAGTTGGGGGCTAAAACAACAAAGGCAGTCTCACCTTTGGTTGCACAGTTTGAACCGGGGATAGAAAGAAGGTTGAGATTGAAGCTCTGAGGGGACGAGGAGTGGGCCAGGAGTGAGGAGTTCGGGAATGTAACCTGGGGCCAGACCATGTGAGCTTTGTAAGTGATTAAAAGGATCTTATAGTTTGTTCTAAATTTAACAGGGAGCCAATGGAGGCAAGATGTTTGACTGACGGCTGGTTCTGGTTAACAATCTAGCTGCTGCGTATTGGACTAAAACAGATTGACCTAAGTGTTCAGAGACGAGAGAAAATGAAGGTGTGAATTCATAAATTAAGATCAGTAAATGACATCATTGGTCGGGTTTTTGTGATATTTCTAAGTTGCAGGAAAACGGGTCTGAATAAGTTTTGTAATTTGGTAATCGAAGAAACGGGTGCAACTTTTTATTAGTTGTCTCAACGAAGCAGGATGGAACCAAAAGCATCAAGGCACAGGGACGCCACAGCGGATCACCTGTTTCTATCCATGGGTCGGTACCCGGCTGGCGAACAGCACCAGTGACGGTATTTGTTAACCCGGGCCCCAACTGATCCGGTTTGGAAATCAGCTTTGTGTTTCGCATAGGCACAGGTTGTACACCAGATTCCCTTCCTGGCTCGACCCTCCCCATTTATCCGGGCACCTTTATGAAACATAGAGTGACCCCTGTGTGGCTGAGTTTTCTTTCCATTATCTGTATTGACTTTAAATGTCACAAAACAAAAATCATCATATCAAAACCAAATGAAAGTCTCACAGAAAGACAAAATGTTAAAACTATTAACATAGAATAAACCTAAAACACCTCGCTCCGCTCGCTAAAGGTGCAAAAGAGGAATCTCCATTTCATTGACATTGCATGAAGGCGAGTGAGCATATGCATGCATTATTCATGTTCCGGGTCGAGCGGCACCAAACGGAATCAGCATAAATTTATAGGAAGGGGCCATTAACACTTCCACCAAATCATGGAATGATGAACCAAACTGAGAGACTCACACAGGATCTCTATTCCGTTACTCACGACTGCAAGGAACAATAACCAGGCTTCATGTCCAAAGGTCACAACAATAAATACAGACTGTTAAACGATTATGTCTGACTTGAGAGGACGTTGGCAAATTGACAAGCAATTATTATTATCACTTTCCAGGAGGCCCAGGAGTTTTCGGGTAGGTCGTTCAATCAGAGGGCCGGGAAGCCTGGCCCGGTTTCTTTTCGTGCGATCTGAAGAAGACACGGTTTTTCTCGCGGATGTGGGCTCTGGATACTTCAATAGCTTTAACTTCTGGATCACAAACAAGCAGTTCAGCTGAGGACTTTGGTGACGGCATCACTCCTCGTTCCCAGACAAACTTCAGCCGTGACAACCAATCAGCTGAGGAGATCAGCTGCACCGAGAAGCACGGCCCGCTTGATGTATATGCTACTGATTTAGAAGTTCTCCGGAAGTGGATCATCCCACTCAACACCTCTTGGGACACAGCTCCTGCAGGATGCGCCTGTCACTCAGGAGCCACAAAGCTGACAGGAGATCAACCAAGGGTTGGGGGCTGTTCCTTGGTAAGATTCTTAGACTGAAGAAGATGATGATTGAAGTACTTGTTCTTCTGGTGTAACATCTGGTTTAGGTTGAGAGTTCCAGTTGTCGCTGCACTTTCTGAAGGGGAAACACAAGAGAAACATCCTCTTGGTTTGACTTGGTTGGTTTGACAGAACACCGGTAAGCCCATCATCACATTGAAGTTTTCCTTGATAAAGGCTGACGCTGAAGGGTAGTCCATCTTTGTTCTGTGCTTGACAGATACTTCAGAGCAAAGCTGGCACGACCTGATGAAAGGTGGACTTCCATTTCTGTGTTCCATAGGCTTCGGAACTGGTTCTGTCATGAAGGCTGTGTCATATTACCAGTACTCTCGGTCGGCCTTTAACTTCTTCTTAAGGTGCGAAAACCGAACAGAAGCTAGTATTTTATTATTTGGAAGATTGGACTGATTTCTTTAAAGGAGGGTGTCTCATCCTCTCTGAGCTGATGGTGTCAGAAAGAAGTTGTACATAATGTACGTCATCTTTAGACACATTCTTGTCCTGATAGCTCTTTCATTGAAGTCTGATTCTAAGGCCTTTAGCCCGTCAGTGACTGCTGGTTCTGGGATTCTATTCAATACGACTCAGTGTACAAATGTCCCACTTCCTTGTCTGTCAAGGTGTGGACAGACCGATCCTATGGTACTCCAGATGAGAATGGTTCTTAGTGCAAAGGTTCATTTTCACTGCCAGAAATCAACTCTAAGGGAGCTATTGTAGATGAGCCGTCAAAACCAATCAGTAGTCCCACTTCTCAGACTTGGAGAGGCTGTGATCTGTTTTCTCGGCACTTAAAGTGCGACCACTGGAGCTCAGTCTCCTCTGTAGGGATATGAGACTCATCAACTGGAATGAAATCCCAGGTGTAGGTTTACTTTAGGTGGATTTAGGTTCAGATTTGATCATACAAACTCATAAAGTGTGTCAGTACTGTACTGAGCTTTAACTGGATCGGTTGATGGAGTGCAGGTTTAGCTGTCTCAGGTAGCCGTGATTACTAGGTTTCTGTTTGAGCACTTGTGTTGAGTGCTTTGGCTCACTTGGGAAACCTCCCATCTGTAATATTGTTGTTTATCAGAAGAAGGGAGGCAACGGACTTACAAGTAATTCTGCCTTCTTTTCGCAAAAACTCTGTGAAGTGAACAAAGGGCAGATATTCTTGAGTCCTGTCTGATGCAGCCACATCTAAGCGCCGTGCATGTGGTAGTTTTTAAGAAGCATATGATTTCCCTCACAGTCGTTTGGAGCGGGGAATGGCCGGCACGCAAGCCTGAAGTAAATCTAAAAACTAATTTCAAGAGTTTGTCCCTGGAGGCGCTGTGGACAATGAATGGGTTTCCATGGCGCTCCTGTAAACATTCCAGGCGCCCTTATAAGCTTTGTCTCTCTTTTGGTAGAAGAATCCTTCTGTGTGCTTCCATGTAACATAACATTCAAGACATACATTTCTTCCACACACTGGGAGGGGCTTCTCACCAATCAGTGCCATAAAGAATATCTTTCAATCTCGGAACTTTAAAGGGTCGCCAGTAAACACTGATGGTTCAGGTACAGGCCCAACGTTAGGATCAGGGACCTTGTTTGAGGCTAACTTCCTCCTCATTGGTTGTTTAGTGAGGCTGAAATAATTAATAATAATAATTATAATAATCAGTAATTTGGTAGTAGTGATTGATCATCGTTGTATGCTTTGACTCCTGCTGCTGCCGTCTCTACTTCCTTTGCTGCAGGCAGCTGTTGTAACTTTATTTTCTCCTCTTCTTACTTCATTTCTGTTTGTATTTTTTGTTCCCTTGATTTTCCATTCCCTCTCTAGTTCAGTGAGTTTTGTTTGTTGTATTGTATTTGCCTGTTCTAGTTTAGATTCTGCACATTTGCATGATGACCTGGAAGTGGCCCCTGAGTGCTGATTCTTCTAAAGAGTCTGAAATGACTCTTAATGTATTTGTTTTTAAAAACTGACCCATATTCACCAGTTTGGCAAAATCCTCAATCTGTCCCTCTCCAGTCGCTCATTAAAGGCCTTGTCTCTGGTTTCTAGTCCTCCCCTCATTAAAAGCATGTTGCCAGAATATAACATGCACTCATTCCTGCAGAGATAGCTGGGGTAGTGGTTTGGTTCCGTTGGATGGGTTCAGGGGTGTGATGAGCTTTAATGTCTCATTGGATGTCGTCTCCGTCTTCAGGTGAACAGAAAGATCTTTCGTCTCATTCTAGTCTCCTTCGCTAACTCCTACCAGGAGTCATAGTATATTTTAAATGCCTTTCCCTTTTTCTTTGCTTCCCTTTTCGTTCATCTCTCGGCCCTTTTCACTTCAGCATCTCTCTCGGGAGCTGGACCCAAACCTGGTGCGCCCCTTAGGGGTGACGACATTTTGTGCCTTTCTGAATATTTTTGACTTTTAAGGGGTTCAATGTCTGGACTCAAATTCGGATGAGAGTTGGTTTAACTAATCGTGAGCACCATGAAAGAACACGTAAATCAGACATTTACACAGTTTGAACACATCCACAGAGCCAAACAATATCCACAGGGCAAAATGTAGAAACAAACACACTGCTAATAATTAAGTCAGATAGTTAATCATTAGATAATGTTAACAAGATCAACAGTTAGTTCCATGAAATAGCATTGACCTTGGACTCACTTGACCTTCAAGCTAGAAATGTATACTTTGATATCACACATTTAGACATTAACCTACTGAGATAGTGAAAGAACGGCTCTTGACCTCATACACTGTTGAAATGTGCTTTATGAGTATTAATATCACTTCAAATTCACCATTTATATGTCAGCCAGTCTCTTCCTGCAGCTGTGGAGATGTTGTAGAGCTGTGGAGGTGGATGGTTCACATGCAGCCTTGAGTTATCAGTGAACAGGCTTTCACTGTAGCAAACTTTAGCACCAAAAGCGAGGACAAAAAAGGAGTACGACATTTTGTTAGCTGTCTCAATGTGGCAGAATTGTACCAAAAGCACCAAAGCCCTGTGAAAACTATAAAGAAAGCACGAAAACCTCTCACTGATTGTGTATTTCATACACAAGAACCAAAGCACGTATGCATAAACAACAAATATAGAAAGAATAATTTGTACTTTTCAGTTTAAATATTGACTTTAAATGTCAAAAAACTAATTTATCACATTAAAAACCACATGACTGTCTTACAGAAATAAAAAATGTTAAGACCTTTAGTTACATGCATAACATATGAGCGCTGCATTAGACTGGAGGCGTGTGAGCATATTTATGCACTATACATGTTCCGGGGTCCCGGAATCAGCATAAAACATGACCAAATGTTTTTTCCATCCCTATTGTATCGTGTACTTAATAAGATCTTTCACCAAACTGTTCTGTAAATAGATGCATGACTGTAAAATAAAAGATGAGATGAGCATTCATAAATGTAAAATAGGGCTTAAAAAACGAGTGTCTATGTTTCCAGCAACTGTGTAAGTGTCTTTATTACTATACATAGAATGCATAAATGGAATATCCAACATTTCTAGCGTCAGTCTGCTAAAGTCAGAAGTGAACTAGAAAATAAATATTAACGTGTTCTGACACACAGAAGCCCTAATGATGCTCACCACATTCTCTCAGTTAATGGCCCAGATAAAATCCAAACTTGACTGTGAATGCTTTCAAATATGAGCTTCAATCTAATATAATAATACAATACGCTCCACATTATCAAACTTTAAACATCGAGGAGGAAAATGGACTTTGTGCACGTGAGGGCGACATCATCCTGTGCAGCATCTGAGGAGGCGGAAGGCATGCCATGTGTGCAGGCACTTTTAAAAATCTCCCTGCGATGCGATAAGGCTGGAGCTCATCCTTTAGGCGAGGCAGCTTGCATCAGTCAAGGTGCTCAGTGCCAAACTTTAGATGTAGTTTCTGCAGACGCCTGAGCGGCAGCTCCTTGCTGCAGAGAAAAGAGTTAGCATGCTCACGCTACATTTTATGGGTCAATAACAGTAAAGAAGCCACCAGCCTCCCTCCTCTCATCTCAATCAAAGCCACCGCGTTAGTAATTTAGAGCGGGCGTTAAAGGAAAATAACCTGCCTCATTTAAATGCTAATTTGTCTCCAGCTGAAGATTCAGTACATGGCAACAGGTTTGCACAATATGGAATTTACCGCCTGAGAGCAAATAGTTCGGACACAAAGACAGATTCCCCAGTAAACTCTCCCAAACAGCTCTTTTATTTCCTCATGCACAAGAATCAGTGATCTGCACCGACGCCATGACCGAAAATCGTTACTGGTTTCTTCTTTCTTTCACACAGCTTCTGTGTCAGTGGTGATGGTGGCACACGGCGTCTGAAGGCGGGCTGTATTGTGAGTCAACATGGGTTTTCTTTATTATGATGCAGGGCTAGGATCAGAGAAGAATCATTCATGGCCACTGTAACGCAATTCTCCCAGTGAGCTCATGCTGGTTCTGATAGCATGGTGTGACAGAACCCACAGAGAACCAAAGAGCTGTTCTGGCAGGAAAAGGGAACCTGAAAATATTATGCAGGTAGTTTTAATGTTATGGCTCATCAGCGTATATATATCTTCCTCTTCCTCTTGCTTCCTTCCTGCCCTCTTCACCGCAGCCGCTGTTTTCTTCTGGCCTGCTGCTTGATTTTTGTTTTTGGTACCTTCTTCCTTTCTACTTTCTTTCTGTTCATTTTACCTCGATATCCCCCCACCCCCCATCCCCCCCGCACCCATATACTGAAGATTTCCCTTTCTGGCAATCTCCCACACTCTTCTTTTTAAATTTATCTCATCTCTCCCTCTTTGCCCCGCTGCTCACCGTCAATCTGAATCTCTAACCTCTTCCAATCTGTCTCTCAGTGTCATCCTCTGTCTCTGTCACTCTTCCTCTCTCTCCATCTGTCTGGGCCCATCCTTCTCATTCTCTCCGAGGGTCTTCAGTCGCCCTCGCTCTGTCTCTTTGTGATTGAGTGAGTTGATAAAGTTGGATACCCTTCATCTGTCCTCCAAGGTTAACCACAAATGGACACACATACTGACCTTTCTGTGAACATCATGTCACGAGCTCTCAGAGGTCTTCCTCCTCTTGTTTGTGTTTGTGTTTGTGTTTGTTTGACAGGCCTGGTCAGCATCTATCATACAGTTTCCTCTTCTCTGTGTGTCTGCGTGCATGTGTTTGTGTGTCTGCGTGCATGTGGGTGTGTATGTGTGTCTGCGTGCATGTGGGTGTGTATGTGTTTGCATGCATGTAGGTGTGTGTATCTGCATACATGTGTTTGTGTGTCTGCGTGGATGTGTATGTGTGTGTGTGTCTAGATACATGTGTTTGTGTCTGCGTGCATATTGGTGTGTTTGTGGGTGTGTGCATACGTGTGTGTCTGCATACATGTGTTTGTGTATGTGTCTGCATGCAAGTCTGCATGCAAGTGGGTGTGTGTGTGTGTGTGTGTGTGGGTGTGTCTGCATACGTGTGTGTATGTGTCTACATACGTGTGTGTGGTTGCATACATGTGTTTGTGTCTGCGTGGATGTGTATGTGTGTCTGCATACATGTGTTTGTGGGTGTGTCTGCATACGTGTGTGTGTGTCTACATACATGTGTGTGTGGTTGTGTATGTGTTTGCATACATGTGTGTTTGCTTCATTTGAATTTAGGACCGTTTGAACTTCAAAGCAAATAACTTGCTTATTAATTGGAGGGAAACCTGCGGCACACGGTCATCGGCAAATAATATGTCAATTATCTGTGGTCCAGTTCAGACAGCAGTGAGGAGGAGAGAGAGAAGAACGAGCGTGGAGGCTTAGTCTGGTTTGACCTGTCACTCATCTGGGGCCTCATTTATAAACCCTGCGTTCGCACAAAAGAAGCTACTTTCTATTAAATCCATGGGATTTTGAAAGAGCAAACTTTGTTTCTGATCAAGTATCAGTTTCTCATCAAGTATCATAAAATAAGTTTCATGATGTGTTTGTTTGTGATTACAGTGTAATGACCCACAGTGGCTGATGAGCTCTGTTGGAGGATGTGGAGAAGGGAAGAAGAAACTCTCTGGTAATTTCACTGATTGAACAGACGGCGTCTCTTTGCATGTGAGAAGCGGCGCTGCTGTAGGTGGTGGTTTTGTGTGTGTGTGTGTGTGTGTGTGTGTGGGGGGGGGTCTCAATGTTCCTCTGCTTGACATTGTTTTATTTAGTAACATTTCCTGCAGGTTGGTCCATTGATTTATGAGTTGTTATTATTATCAGCCTCTAAATCCACCAAAAACTCTAACAAACTCTCAGAATCTCTCAAATGATCTGGATCTCTCCTCATTCTCCGGCTCCGTCCACTTCCACGTCTCTGCTCAGAGCACTGAGCCCCCAGCTCCTCCCCCCTACTCCCTAAAGTGTGAATGAGAGGACAAGGGCCGTGGACACGATGAGAGGCTGAAGCCGAGACAAAGGTTACCTGGACCTGGATGTAGGAACCCGAGCCACAGTTGACCAAGTACCTCCCAGAACATCACACCTGCTAATCTGGAGAGAAGTGGAGACACCAGCATGTCCACGGCGCTCCAGTCTTGGGTCACCGGAGCTCATCCTAAGCAGCTGCTCGTAGGCTCTGGTGGAAGTATGACCAGGTCCTGAAGGTCATCCCTGGAGCCATCAGCACAGGAGTTGAGTGGGCCAAATGGGAACCACTTCATCACAGCAGTGAAAACTCACCACAAGAACGTCTGTGAAGGACCTGCAGCTGATGGACACGGAGGACTACTGAAGTTCCCCAACCAGGTTGTGACCTCCCCTCCTGTCTGAATCCACCAGACCAGTGATCCAGTTGGAGGAGACAGTCTGCTGGAAAGATGTTGTTGTTGTTTTTAAAGCTCTTATAGCATAATGACATGTGTTCCACTCCAGTTTTTTTCACTAGTGTTGGACTGGATCAGAAGAACTGTTTCTGTGTCCGACCGGGATCAGCGGTTCCTCGTCCTTCTAAATGTCTCCTCCACAGCTCGATTAAAAGGTAAGGTGTCTCCCGTCCCCGTTTGGACAGCTGGAGACAGTTTTTCCATCTACGTCTCCACTGACTCCTCTGGACTAAATGTTAAACTATGATAGTTTAACCATAATCATAATCAGTCGCTGTGCTTCGATTCAGGTCAGGAAGTGTATATGAGCATGCTGGTCCCCCCAAACTGGTGGATGAGTGGTCCTCCCTCCCTCTCTTCTCACATTCCAGCGTGAGTTGGGATGAGAAGGTGGATGAGGGTGGAGGTGCTCTTGTAGCTGCGGTGTTACAGAGATGGTTGATTGTGGAGGAAAGATTGGAAGGAGGGCCAAATGAGTGAGAGACAGTGGAGGACAGACGGAACGGCATCAGATGTTCTGTAGCTGGGGCAGCCATGGGTGTAGGTGCAATCTGTGAACACACACACACTCTCACACACACACACACACACACACACACACACACACACAGGGGAACATGGGGGAAGCTGCCCTCTCAAGTAGAGCAAATTTAAATAACAGGAAATGGATTTCTAGCTGTTTTTGTGCAAATGTGGCAGAACCTTCTGATGTTATTCATCACTCTCTAAATGTGTGTCGTTTATTTCACCACAAAGAGAAAGTACACAACCCCGTGATCGGGCCAGTCTCTGGACGGACAGAACAGAACGATATCACGGTCTTTGGAACTGGCTATTATCTGGACGTCCGCTGACAACCAGAATTAGTTAATAAATGATGTCAGGAAAAGCCCGGTCCAGTTCTGGGCGTGCGTTCACCAGCAGTTAGCTGCAGACAGATGATGACATATGACCACGAAACGAGGCCCAAAAAAGAGAACATGCATTCTGACTCAACTGGAATGTCCACAAAGCTTCTTCTTTCTGGTGTAATCAGGATGAGTCCAAACTAGGTGCAGATGAATCGACTGGAGGAGATCCACCCGCCTATGACACACACACACACACACACACTCATTTAGTCATTTATGTTACTTGATGTAAGTAATTGGTTTAAGTGCATCAACAACTTTCTATTTGCAGTGTATCTTTAGACCTCAAAGCCTTAAAAAAAAAGAAAGTGAAGTGAAACTCCAGCATTGGAAATTCTTCAGATGAAGCTCTTCCAACTTAAATTTCAGACTCATTAGTTCTTATTTCTTGTTGTGTGTAGCCAGTGGACAAAATCTCTGTTTTTTACAGTGTAGGTTTGTGTGGCTGGGACAGGATGAGAGGAAGTGTGCGGTGGGAACGGCGGTGTCGTGTTTGGCTGCCAGTGTCTTTCAGAAACTGTGAATGTGTTTGTGGTTCTGTGTGTCCAGGCGTGAGACCGTCTCTGGCTTCTTCCTCGGGCTTTTTTTTCTTCTTCTGATGGACCACTACTGGCTGCAGTGGAGATGAAAGGGATGCTGGGAACTCATCTCACGCTATGAATCCTGGGTAAGGACCGTGTGATGTGAGTACGTCCTCATCACTCAGTGAAAGAAAGCTTTCATCCCGTATCACTTCTTATCATCAATATTCAGTCCTCTGTCCGTCCCCACCTCTCGTCTCTCCCCTGTCTTCACTTTCACTCTTCCTATTCTTGTATTTTTTCTTTCCTTTTTATTTGTGCTCATTTCTTCCTTTCATGTTCATACCCACTTCCTTTTTATTCAGCTTCCTCTCTCTCTCTCTCTCTCTCTCTCTCTCTCTCTCTCTCTCTCTCTCTCTCCCTCTCCGTCTTCGCGCCGCTTTCAAGCCCTTTAAATTCCTGTCCCATCCCCTCATTTGTCCCTTTCCTCCCTTGCATGTTCTTTTTTTTCTCTTCTCCACTTGTCTTCCATTTCCTCTCAACTTGTCCCCAATTTCTGTTTCTCTCTCTTTTCATTTTTTCCTCTTCTCGTTTTCCTTCCTCTTTCTCCTCTCGTCTCATCTCTCCTCATGAATTTCTTTCATTCCATTTTTCATTTTTAATCGATTTCTTTCTTTTTCTCAATCTTCTCTTCTCTTGTCTTTTACCTCCCTTTAATTAATTTTCTTAACCTCGTTTCACCTCTCCTCCACGTGGGACCGTCTCTTATCAATGAGCTCCCTTTCCTTTCCTTTCCTGATCCATCCTATTTCCTTCTTCCTTTCCTATCTTTTCTCATTTCCTTTTCTTTTACTCAACTGTTCTAAATTCTTCTCTCCTCCACTCCTGTGAACACAGAATGATCAAAGTGTCCATCCTGACCATGACATTTCAATTTCACCAGATCACAGACAAGTTTATATACACACACTCACACATACACACACACACTCACTCACACACTCACACACACACACTCACACACTCACAGACACGTACATACGCACACACGTAGACACAGACACGCGTACATACACACACACACACAAACACAGAGACACACACACACTCATTCACACAGACACGCACACACAGGCTGGTACGTTTCAGAGGTTCTGGTTCTGGATGTCAGACTCTGTGCTTCTGCTTGAATAAGTTAAATAAGTCGACAAAGTCGAAGAAGTCGCTCCACTCTTTCGCAACCAGGGAGGAATCGTTCGTCCTGAAGCCGAGCTTTGATGATCGATTGGATCTCCTTCCCAGAACCCCAGAGTAAACTTTACTTTACTTCTAGAGTACGGAGCATACCCTCTAGAAGCAGAACCACCAACCCAGTCTGCCACTGGTACTGTCCCTGTCCTCCGCTCAAAATTGAATTTGAGCAAACTTAATATCATGTGTTAGGATAAAATAGTATTAATTAAGAGACCAAAGTCTTTGTTCAGAATCAGCCGCTGTGGTCAAACCACTTCTCCTCAGTGAAAACACTTTAAAGTTCTGTTACCCTCTTTATTTAGTTAACATTTCTATGCAATAAAAGCACAACACTATGAACAGCAGCCTCAACAAATCAAAATCAAGTACACCAGCTAACACTCTAATGCTAACCTGACGATAATGTGGGCTAAATTACTTAGCTAAGTTAGGTAGCTCTGTAAGCTAGCTAAGTTAGGGGTTTTAGGTGAGATAATTATTTTAGGTTTTAGGTTTAGATATGTTCCATAGCCAATTGAAGCAGCTAAGTTATGTAGCTTTGTTAAGTTGCCTGGTTAGCTAACTAAATAAGGTATCTATGTTAGGTAAATGATGTGGCGATGTTAACTATCTCAGCTAGGTCGCTATGTTATAAAGTTAATTTGGTAGCTTTATTAGGTATTTAGATTATGTAGCTAAGTTATATAGGTAAAAAAGTAGTAA